>BOPN01008834.1:2500-5000 GCA_017312705.2 Penaeus japonicus | reverse complement strand
TTGTTACATGATATTGTTACATAATATTACATTGTATCTTTTGGTCAAAGTAAAATCGTTTTATTGTTACAAGCATTTCTATCTGATTTACTGGGGTATTAACAAAGACAGAAATTTTTCTATAAAAGATATTTAACCCATTGCAGACAGAGATAAATTCGCTTGCCTAGTCTCCAGGATAAGTTTTATTTTAGAGCAAGACAGCTTAAAGCAATGTAATTTGAATCTTCCCACTCTTTAAGTTGCTCATTGTAAAACTAGAGCCATTTTTGTGTTTTATTGAGTTTAGAGACTTATATGTACCATATGACAGGCTCTATCAATGCTGCAGTTGACTAAAATTGTAGTATAGGGTCCATATCAGCTCATTATTTTCTTTATACTCTGTTTGATAGAAGTACTGCTGTTTTATGAGAGAACAAAAAGCAATATTTTTTTTGTATTTTTGTGCTGTCATGAACGAATAAGAAACATATAATCACCTGCAATGAAGATAACATGAAGAGGTAGGGAAGAGGAATGAAACCTGTGCTTGTGACTGTGAGTGCCACAGTGAAAGGCATCCATATTGGCACAGGTGCACATTTTAGACACTGGGAATGGTTTGAGTCACGTTCCTCTTCTTGCTCTGCCTGCAGATCCTTCATCGGCAGTACTTTAGAGCAGGAGATCGTCAACATGCTGTGTGCCATTGCTCTCTAAAGATGGTGCTTGCTAGAGACCGTGGATGAATGCTATTCTCTCCTGTAATTATGTCTGTAATTGCCATCATCACTCACTCCTTACTCACAGTGATCCAAAATCCCCGAATGTCATGTACGTCATGACGCCTGTCGTCAGGCCAAAGCTCCTGCATCATGTATGTCATGACACCCATCCGCAATGGGTTAAAAATAATTTTATTGTTTTTTAAGAATGTATTGTTTCTAACAAAATGGCAAAAGAACTATTGAAATTACACCTAATATAACTGAGATATATGAAAGTTAATGACCACAACATGTGTTTAAAAAATCACCTTTGAAAGTAGGCAGACATTTCAATCTAGAGTATCCCATATATTGAGCTGATTGTTTGCCCAGTCTCTTGTTTTTCTGGTTTCAAGTTGATGACAACAATGAAAATGTATGGCAGGGAAAGGTTGCTCACTGCATCATGCACTATCAAGCTGATGGTTACATGATGGTGATATGATTAGTACATGGTATAGGATAGTAAAAACAAATGGGGAATGTAGGAAAAATTTCTCATGGGGGAAATGCAGGATTATAAGTGAATGATTTTATCTCATCCCACTTTCACTGTCAAATCACCGTATTGCAAGATGAGTGATGCTTCAAAGTATTTAAGAGCACAACATCCTTAATTATTTTTTATATAACTTTCTCTTTTTCATCTCACCAGACTTTAACCCATTCACGCCGGGGCAGTTCCGGCTTTGTGCGGTCGCAATACCGGGGTTCTCGAATGCATAAGCCTAACGCCTCGAGATTCTCGGGCGCACAAGCCGCGAGCCTCGGTTGCCCGCTCGCTCTACTCGAGCACGCAGCTTCCCCTCATAGCTCGTCCAGGGCGTCTGACGCGAAAACCACAATATGTGCTATCACGTCACCCGGCGTGAATGGGTTAAGAGCACAATATCCTTAATTATTTTTTATCTAACTTTCTCTTTTTCATCTCACCAGACTTGTATATTTCATCCTCTTAATATAATTAATGATTATTATTGATTTACAGTCAACATTGATGGCAGAAAGGGTGCAGTAGGCCAGATTGTTTTTCTAGACTTGGCAGCCCTCCAAAGACTCGCATTCGCATGGCTTTGAAATCTTTAGAGGTTTCCACCACCCTGCATCAGGTGCCGGGGTGAGAGAGGAGCAGGAGGAGGAGGAGGAGTAGAGTGGTTTTCCTGCGTGGGCTTTATGCACATTTGCTGTTCCTATATTTTTCTGTTTATTTTCCCTTTTTTCTTGTTTCTCCATTTTCACAGTTAAATGTTAACTTACATATGTGCCATCCTTATATAATCATAATTTACTCATCATCACTAGTTATCATTCTCTTATACATCACATATATATTCATACTTCACTCAATCCTTCTCACCTATTTCCAGGTGTAGCTTCTGTGAATTGTAAGGATAGGGCCTAGGTGGATCCCAAAGGGATTTCCATGGTTAGTGATGAGAGGCTGCCTCCAAGAAGAAGGTGGTGAAGGATGTGTTCAGGAAGGGAGATGCAGCGTTTTTGTCTGGTAAGGCAGGGAAGAGATTTTGTAATGATAAATGGAAGATAGAAAGAATGAGAAAGTAGTTTATAAGAAGCAGAGAAGAGGGAGACAACCCCGTCCCTCTCTCTCCTCTCTCTCACTCTCACTCTCACTCTGTCTTCTTTACTTTAATTTCACTCACTCACCACCACCACTCACTTCACTCACTCACCTTCACCTCTCACTCACTCACTCTCACTCCTCTCTCTCTCTCTCTCTCTCTCTCTCTCTC
>BOPN01008833.1:37500-39838 GCA_017312705.2 Penaeus japonicus | reverse complement strand
GTTTTTTTTTTTTTTTTGTTTTGTTTTGTTTTGTTTTTCATCTGTAACCTGCATGGGGACCCGCGTGTTAATATTTTTTTATTTCCCTTTTATTTCATATTTTTAAGGGCAGCTATCTAGACTGTATATTGATACAACGTAAAACCAAACATTTAAGATATTGTCTTTATTCTCCTTCGATTAGAATATATTCGTTTATCAATTAATTTATCTCCTCATTTAATCTCACAGCTAATCCGAGTTCAAAGGAAGAAAACAGGAATAAATTGCAACAACTAACACCATTTCGAAACACACACACAAAAAAAAGAAATAAAATAAAGATGAGAAAACATCTGTGATCCCCAGATTTCTCGTCGGAAATACTTTAGAAAACACAGAGATTCTTTAAGACATGAGAAGGAAGCAGATGTTTCAACCCAAGAACACCGTCTGAGATCTGTCTGTATTTGGAAAAACGTTTTTTTTTTTTCTCTCTCTTTTTTTTCCTTTTTTCTCTTCTTCTTCTTCTCCTCCTTCTTCTTCTTCTTCTTCTTCTTCTTCTTCCTCTTCTTCTTCTTCTTCTTCTTCTTCCTCTTCTTCTTCTTCTTCTTCTTCCTTTTCTTCTTCTTCTTCTTCTTCTTCTTAAAAACGCTTATGCTACAAATTTTGACTGATGGATTACTAAATGAATAATAATATCTATGTCTTATGAATAAGGATTGATATCTTAATTGTTGGTAATTTTGATGTTTGCTTTGTCATTGCTATCTTTGTCATCATAATCGTTAACTTTATCACATTTATCAACGTTAGCATTATCATTAATGCTAACGATGATAATTAGTATAAACATATAACTTCCAAAAATGCAACTATTTTTTTTTTTTTTTTTTTTTTTTTGTGAACCGAATCAGAATAGGTAGAAGAGTTTCATTTATTAGATCTTAAAAAAGGGTTTTATGACAATGCCGGGTGTGGTTTTGTATCATCATCAGTATTATCACTATCATTATTACTATTACGCATTGATGGCTCTCCTAGGGCTTAGTCAGTTGAGAGACAATTTGTAGACCTATGTGACCTTCGCGATTAAAAGAAAGTGATAGTTTTTTTTTTTTTTCTTTTTTTTCTTTTATCACGAAGAGACAAGAAAAAGCTAGATAGGTAACGTCAGTGAGAGTGTTGAAAGAAGATTGAATAGAAGAGACTGAGGACTGTAGCCGAGTTATTTCCACTTGGGATCTACCTGTTCTGTTTTTGTTTGATATTTTCCGTTATTATCATTCCGCAGGAACATTATTCACGTATGTATACGTTACACGCATATACGTTATACGTATACGTTATCCATTTGTCGCATACATATATTTTCACACACACAGATATATATATCTATATATATATATATATATATATATATATATATATACATATATATATATATATATATATATATATATATATATATATATACATACATGCATATATATATATATATATATATATATATATATATATATATATATATATATATATATATATATATATACATACATATATGCGTATGTTCATTCACCTCTTCCTGGCAGGCTTGATAGAATAGGTCTATGTTGTCGTTTCTCAAGAGCTATTATATTGATATAACACTTCCTTCTTTGCCTCCCTTTGTCACATGTCATGGATCTAATTCATACATATCGTTAGGCGATGTAATAAAGAGACTTGCTACAGGGAAGCTTATGAGCAGCACCTCGCTCCACTGTCATATAAAGTTGAACATTTAAAATAATCAAAATACTCTGTGCTACTTGTAGGGAGATTCCCCTTCCGACTTCCTACACGGAGAGAGAAAGAGAGATAGATAGAGAGAAAGAGAGATAGAGAGAGAGAGAGAGAGAGAGAGAGAGAGAGAGGGAGAGAGAGAGAGAGAGAGAGAGAGAGAGAAAGAGAAAGCGAGAGAGAGAGAGACAGACAGACAGACAGAGAAAGATATAGAAAGAGAAAGAGAGAGAGAGAGACAGACAGACAAACAGACAGTCAGACAAACAGATATATACATAAACAGTCAGAGAGAGGGAGTTTATAATAAGACCCCAGTACAATAAGTCTATCCTCTTAATTCTTTCCCAAGAATACTACAATATGTTAATGAACATGATAACATTCCTTCCTTCAATATTATTTCAATAATGAAATGTGAATCACATTACGCGATTTTCATTGGATGTCCATTCGATTTTTATGTTGCAATTAATCCACCTGGAATTCAATAACTGCAAGGGCGTTGGAATATGAACATATGAATAATTTATATTATTCATTATGGGCATGTTCAGAAGCATAAAGATTATCAATA
>BOPN01008833.1:25000-27500 GCA_017312705.2 Penaeus japonicus | reverse complement strand
GACTTTTCCTTATCCTTACATCTGACGTAATGCCAGGCGGTATGGGGAGAGCCAGTGATTCTACATTACAGCCTTTGGTTATATCTCAGGAAAGAGCTATCTGGATCATCGCAGTCCTAAATAGATACGACCACACTCGAAACACTTTCAAAAGATTAAAACTATTAAAATCAGTTGACAGCCATATTTACTCATGTGCAGTGTTTGTATTTCAGACACTGAATTTTAGTCAAAACGGGCTGTTTAGAATATGAAATAATCCACATATTATTTTTAGGAATAACAGACATACAAATACCCCATATAAATTCCTTTCAGACTAATTCATATATTATATATCATCATGAAGGTGCTATGTGGAATGATTTACCTTCGTTGCTTAGATTTTTAAACAGTGTAAACACATTTGAAAGAAAACTTGTGGAATATTTATTATCCCACTACTGAGTGCCAGTCAAGTTTTTGTCATAAAAATATGCTGAATGATGACCATCACTAGAAAAAACAAGACTTGCTTTGCTATTGTTTTCTTATAATCTAATATATGTTAGGAATTTATCAATACATGTAGTATTTTGATATATTATTATTTGTGCCTTTCTAGTATTTAAGTTTCAGGTTAGTCTGTGTTTAGAATGTATTGCTTTATTCTTAAAATGGATTTTCTTCATCTGATTTGTAAATTCATTGTGTGTTAAGGTTTCGGTTAGTACCAGGAAGCCTTCAAGAGAACATTTTGGTTCTCAGTAGGCTTGGTCATACCTGTTACCTATCACTACAATTGTATATCCTATTGTAAAATATGTTTTATTCTCATGTAATATACATTGTACATAACTACAGGCTATATAAAGAATTATATTCAAATTATCATCTTTTAAAATTCACACACAAGCACACACAGAGGGAGAAAGAGAGAGAGAGAGAGAGAGAAAGAGAAAGAGAAAGAAAGAAAGAAAGAAAGAAAGAAAGAAAGAAAGAAAGAAAGAGAAAGAGAAAGAGAAAGAGAAAGAGAAAGAGAAAGAGAAAGAGAAAGAGAAAGAGAAAGAGAAAGAGAAAGAGAAAGAGAAAGAGAGAGAGAGAGAGAATAGTCACGTAGATTCGATATAGTCTACAGATGAATAGATCACCAACTTGCAAGATATATTGCTTATGTGCAAACCACGGGTCTTTGCATAGCCCATGATTCATATAACAATTCCCGAAAACACGAAGCAATAACCAAGTAACAAACGAAGCTAGCAAATATATTCAGAGAAGATACGAGGATATGGAGTAAACAAGAGGTTTCCCGTTTGATATCACTTGTTCAATACCAATATATCGTAATATGGCTGCCCATTCCCCCAGGCTTCAATAACATGTTGCAGTCGGGAAAGGCTGGAGGAATGTAAACAAAATACAAGATTATCCATAGATTGTTTTAGTTATTTTTATGTTATATTGATTTGTCCCATTCTCTGGAAAAAAAAAGTTTATTCATCTATATTTAATAATCGCCTGAAGTATTTCGTTTAAGTTTAATAGTCAAGATTTAATTTTTGTAATACTGTAATGAACATCGGAAAATATAATCAAATATATATATTTATTTAAAGATGAGCGAAGAAATTGGTATATGTGTGTGCGTGCGTGCGTGTGTGTGTGTGAATATAGATAACTTTAAATAAATAAAGAAATATATATATATATATATATGTATGTATATTTATATATATACATACATACATATATACATATATGTATGTATGTATGTTTGTATGATAGAAGAGCGAGAGAGTGTGTGTGTGTGAATGTGTGTGTGTGAATTTAGATAACTATAAATATATATATATATATATATATATATATATATATATATATATATATATATACATATATATATATATATATATACATATATATATATATATATATATATATATATATATATATATATATATGTATATATATATATATATATATATATATATATATATATATATATATATATATATATATATATATATATATACATTAGTGCATGCTCGTATAAAGGGGATATATATATATAGATATGGAAAAAAAATTTCCTCAACGATATAATGTAATATATATATATATATATATATATATATATATATATATATATATATATATATATATATATATACAGTTAACACAATTATGCACATAGCCGTACAATAAACCTACATGCTTGTGTGTATTACTTATACCTGGCATCTGCTCTGTGGCCGAGGTGTAAGCTCTTCCACTGTGGCCGTAATCCTCTGGTCATTTATGCACGCGTCTCACCGGCATGCTTTGAGTCCTTTGACTTTCTTAGAGAGAGCTTTTAACGTTTTTCCCTCTCGCTCGACGTCAAAGGACCCATGAATGTGACGGATCTGCTTTTGATGCTGAAATAAAGTTGCTGAAAATTCCTGCTCATAACATCGCGTGTTGAATTGGGTTGAGAGAGTATGCTCTTGGAGCGGTTTGAGGTGACTTGGATGGGACT
>BOPN01008833.1:0-2500 GCA_017312705.2 Penaeus japonicus | reverse complement strand
GCGCAAACAATCACATAATACTAACTTCATGCTAACACACTAAACGCATCACATTGCCGTGTTTATTCACATATAAATACATATGTAAATGTCAGTCTATAAAAGCCTATATTCATAGAGATAAAACTATATTCATCTATAGTTTTATCTATATCTGAAATAAATTAAAGCGAAGCCTTTACATTTGTTGTGTCTTTCTCTTTTGTACATATAAGTATATAGGTTTAGACATATCATAGTGATGATTTTCATATTCATATCGTTGTTACTTATGTTAGTACTCAAGAGGTCAAATCATCATTTACAGTATTCTTTAAAGCTAAATTTGAAAATATATCTGATGTCATAATGTCTAGGTGTGCAGCAGAATGGAACATAAAATCTGAATATATGCTTATAGTTCGTCTTAAACCGAATTTCTTTCAGATGAACTTTATTTATTTACTCTTCTCTAAACCCATTAATACAATTGAATTCATAATTTCTAATTAAAAAATGATGTTTCATTACAGATTATAGCATAACATCAACATACAGTTATATAAAGGCCGGAAGTTATCATTGAAGTCGATCAATAAAAGAAAACCTTAATCATGCTCTCTATATTTATTAGGTCATCAGTGAAATTTGATACAATTACATTTGTTTGCAGGATCCGTTGATACAAAAGCCACCACTCTTGCAAGCGGAACCCTCGGCAGCAGGACGTCCTGTCGACTGTGTGTAAGTCCAGATGCTGTAGCCATCCTTCACCTGCCACTGACATACCAGCTGTACACACAGAGAGTCCTCAGATACGGATTTCGAGGCATAGGCATCGGCCTTGCCAGTTTGCTTGACGCACTGTTCGTCCATGGAAATCTTTTCCCCTGGCAACTGAGAAGAGAGAGAAATTTGTTCTCCTACTTCGGTGGTCTGAAGGCAAGCAGCGTCGGAACTGGTCATATAATCCTTCATGAGCTTTTGTGAACACGAGGAAAAGAAGAGCTTGTTGGATTTACCCCCAACATAGCTCATGATGTATCCATCGTCCCAGGAACAAGCCTCTGCTCCATCTTTACCATCATGAGGAGAGCCAAGATTATGTGCAAGTTCGTGGGCGGCTGTCATCACGCCCACATAGTATGCCCCCATATCTTCACCCATGGCAGTGTTGAAAGAGCGCTTGTTGCCGCTGGCCACAACACATGCGGCTCCTTTCCAAGCAATGCCAGCTAAACCTTTCTGAATCATGCCCGATTCCACATCAGCCATGTCCTTACCCGTCATTAAGTAGGCCACATCATAAGCAGGCAGAGTGCCTTTCTTCTCGAACAGCCAGTCGCTGATGGAGTTCAGGGTATTTTCTCCATGGATGTAATTTTTCAGCAGGACATTATCATTTATATAAGTCTCATCGGCGGAGTCACGGACAATGAGAGCGCCAGATAATACCAACTTGACTTTAGGATCAGTCATTGTGTCAAATCTCTTCTGAACTCCATTCCAAAAGACAGATAGGTATTGTTTAACCTTGCTGTTGGAACCCAATAGCTGAGCAAGGCTACTATCAACTATTACGTAAAGCTCAGCTGTAACACTGAGAACACCTCGGCTACTTTTCGAGCTGTGAGCTTCAGCTTCATACTGACGGACTTCAGCAGGAATTTCCAGATAGTCATTGTATGCGTTTGGCTCGGCTGTGTACTGTCGCTGTGCCTCATGAGTTCCATCAGTGTTTGCTTTGATGGCCAGTGTAGGTGTTATCAGGCCTTCCACCTGAGTCCCGTCCACTGTGACCACGGCGCCAGTTTCCGGGTCGTGGTACAGATCAGTAACGATGGAGTCATCAAGTGCATCTTCAATGATGACATGTCCTTGACTGTCGCGTGTGGTTGTTTGCAGCTTGAATTCCGCAGCCAGGGGCGATTTGGTGGGAAGCAGACGAAGCTTATGTTCCTCATTAAAGGCTTTTACAGTCAGCTTGAGAGGCTCAGCAGAAGATCGGTCACCGCTTAAACGGACATTGGCTGGACCTCGCTCTACCGAAGACCTTCGAACCACAGAAGCGTGGCCGAAGGCAGCCAGAACCGAGATCAGAATCAATGCAGACTTCATGCTGATCCAGAAGTGAATGTCGCTAAGAGGGATTCTGACCTTTTTATATGCCGGAGAGACACTTGAGCAAACATTTCAATCGCTAAACTCTTCAATAAAGAATTTTGTAGATATCTCAGAATAGAGCGATAATTGTATTTACACGGTAGAAAATTAATCGATGATTAGATGATAACATAATCATATATATTCAGATTTATGGCACAGAAAAAGTGAATCTTTTGGAATTAAAGATCTCACAAATGAGTAAAATCAATTTTTAATAAAAAAAACAAAAAAACATATATGTGTATACATATATATATATTTTTTTCTTTACACACACACACACACACACACACACACACACATATATATATATATATATATATATATATATATATATATATATATATATATATAT
>BOPN01008832.1:5000-7500 GCA_017312705.2 Penaeus japonicus | reverse complement strand
ATTAATGATGATTAAAATAACGATAAATAAAATAACAATAATGATAAGAGCAAACCATATAAGCTTTCTTTGTTTGTTTTTTCAATCTCTCTCCTCCTCTCAAAATGTGATACACAGAAGAAAGCTAACACGCCCTTATAAGGAGCCACGAGAAAGGCGGTGGGCGTGTAGACTTGAGTATCCACTTGCTGGAGGCGGAAGTTCAACACACCGTGAGCTGAAATAAGAATGTTTGTAAAGGAGATCCTTATTTTATGTGAAACGTGTTTAACTGCAATGATAACGATACGGTATATAAAAAAAAATGTGTTATGTAAAAGATAAAAGGTGCATTAAACGGATCAGAATCGGGATCTTTCTACTGATAAGATGATGTTCTGCAAGAACAAGATGGAAATATATCTACATGATAAAAAGCTTTTAAAGGTTAAGAAAATATACTACAGTGACAAAATGATGTATTATCCACTATTATTCTTTATCACTGTTTAGCACAAAGAATCAAAAAGAATAATACATACATATATATGTATATATATATATATATATATATATATATATATATATATATATATATATATATATATTCATATATATATCATACATATTACATTATATCATATATTATATACTATATACTCTTCTCTACTGAACAAATATTTTAGTTTCTCTTTTCTATTTATGACATTTGACGCTCTCTATTTGTTTTAATGAAGCTTCTGGGAGTTTTTGCATTTTCTAACACTATTTCATAATTTAATATATTCAGCCATGATACTCTTAGCGTCCGCTTGTTAAACCACATTCCCAAAGCTGTTAGTCTCTCATTCATGACTAAACACACATATGGTTTTTAGTTTTTTCGTATTGAAAGTGATCTCCTTGTTAGCCAAAATATTCACTAGATCTTTAGAAGATTTTTTTTTGTCACATCTGTTTAAATGCAACCTAAATAACTTGCCTGATGATTTCTTAGTAACCTAACACCTGGGAGCTTCTTTCTTCGATGTAAGCAAACAATAAATTTTCTTTATATTTAGTTATAAGCCTAGCTTTTACTTCCTGCATGATTTTGTCTACAGTTCTTTGTAATTTATTTTTGAGTGCAATGAGTGCTGTATCGTTTGCAAATTTGACATTGAAGATATTTTCCCCAACTGATACCTTTCATACCTCTTTCATAATCACTTCACTGTATAACGATATCAGATCCGGAGATAGTACATAACCTAGCCTGACCCATCGTTGGATCTGATCGGATTTACTTATTGACAATCTATTCTAATGGGGACTCGTTGTCTCAGGTATAGATCTTTCAGGAAATGCAAGCCTTTGCGCCAAGATCTCGACCGAAAGGTCACAACATTTTCTTTGTCATCTATTTATGTTCTGATTTCTTTTCTTTTTTTGTCGAACGATTTCTTTCGCAGATTCTGCTATTATTTCTTTTTTTTCTAATAAACATTTACAGTTTCTTCCTCTTGCAGACCTTCAAGTCTATTCTTAAATGTTACAATGTTCCTTTCTTAAATATCCCTGTTGTCAGCTAATGTCTCAAAGTGATATCTAGGTGTCTTCTTGCTTTCTTTCAACCTCTTTAACTTATTTTCATCCAGAAAGCCAAGAGAGAGTTATCATTACTTTCATCTGGTCCTGGATAATCCTTAACTCGTTTGCCTGCATTTTTGAATCTATTATTAATTGTGACATAATCAATTTGTTTCTTTCCATTTCCTTCTGGGCTCTTCCATGTCCATAATCGCATTGGATGTCGTTCCAAATATTTGAGATTTTTTAAGAAATTTCTTTGAAACATTCAACCCACCACATCTTACTTCTTTCATTTCTTTCACCAAACTTATGTGATGATAAAAATAGTCTTCATATCTACCTTTTATAACGTTAGCATGGAGGTCACCCATAACAAAGTTAAGATATCATGCAATCTCTATTCTTTCTTAGCTTGGTCTAAATGCTCGTTAAAAATGGTGTTGTTGTTGCGTAAACTTGTATGATACAAATCTCGAAAGGTTATCACTTCACCTTCACTTTTAAAATTCTGTCTGATATCGCCCAGTACGAAATCAGCGCTTCCATTAATAAATAGCCTTTGTCATACTCTTTGTCATGTTTGGGACCTTTGTACTATTATTAGTGCATAAAAATATATATACTTTAATGTTAACTATGAATCTATCAAAGTGAATAGGAAGACTTCAAGATTTATTAAATAAAACATTGCTGGACTTGAGCCATTTTACTCAGTGAGATATATCATTTGGGTAAGATTGCTCAGTGATTATTATTATTTATCTATCTATTATTTTTTTTTATCCTGGGTCTTCTTGTATATTTCTTGTTCTCTCTCTCTCTCTCTTTCTCTCACTCTCTTTATCTATCTATCTATCTTTCTCTATCTCTTATCCTACCCCATACCAGAAAGATAAAAAAAGAGAAAGACAGAGGCAGAGAGAGAGAGAGAGAGAGAGAGAGAGAGAGA
>BOPN01008830.1:5000-10000 GCA_017312705.2 Penaeus japonicus | reverse complement strand
AAACGAAAATCAGACGAGATAAAAGAGAAAAAAAAACTGAAAACAGATGAATAAAACCGAAGAATTAGAACGAAGGAAAATAGAAAAAAAAAATAAAAAATAAGAGGATATAAAAGGGAAAACCAAAAATAGGAAAAGAGAAATGCGGAGGAAGGAGACACAAAGAGGAGGGAAGAAAACACCTCCACAGAACACTATCATTTCATCAACATAACTGGGCTTATTTTCCTTTATTTTCATACCTTGGCTGCATTATAGTTTATCATCATCCTTCTTTGTTGTCTGTTGTGTTGTGTTTCTCTTCTCTCACTCTTTTCATTCGTTTTTTTATTTTCTTCTTCTTCTTCTTCTTCTTCTTCTTTTCTTTTTTCGTTTTTTTTATATGTATTCGTTTCTGTTTTGTTTATATTGTTTATTGTTTCGTTTTGTTCTTGGGGTCTGTTTCTCTATTTATTTTCTCTTTATCTTTATCCATTTTCCTCATCGACTGTTGGCTATTTTAACCTAATTATAGAAGTCGGTCTGTAACTAAGGCTATCAAATTATATGTATATTTCGCCAAGATATGATATATTTACTTGTTTATCTTCTGAATTGGGTGTCAGCAGGAATACATGAAAAGTTATCCATGGATTAGTTAGCAATTGATTTGAGTCTGGTAGGTTTCGCATTTTATTAATTTTATTATTTAAGTTTGGGGGTGTTTCGCATTTTATTTAATTTCGCATTTTATTATTTTTTTTAAATCTATTTTATCTATTTTATTAATTTTCGCATTTTATTAAGGTTAGTGAAAGTTAGAGAGTTCTTTGCCATTGCGAATCCTCACCGATAGAAGAATCTTTTACTATCAGGATTTTATTTTTCCTTAATAAAGAAAAGAAAAGAAAATATTTGTCAGATATATGTATTTAGAAGTTTTTTTTTATTCTTTTTTTTGGGGGGGGGGCGCTGGCGAAGGCTTACGCTCATTTGGGGAGCTTTTTTCGTTCCCATGTGTTGCGCAAATAAGTTGAAAATATCACATCCATCCCTTCCTATACCCACATCCATCAGCCTATCCTCCACTCTCTGCCATCACTCCATCTACCTGCCTACCAACGCTCCATCTATCTGACCTGACATCCAACTGACCTGTCTGGAAAGGCAACTGCAGGGAAGCATCTTGATCTATCCTATTAACAACTTTAATTACCTCTGCGTGACTAATAACGCCTTAATGACCCTGCGTGACTGATTGCAAGCGAATTTGAGAGCGAGAGAGAGAGAGAGAGAGAGAGAGAGAGAGAGAGAGAGAGAGAGAGAGGGTGACATAGACAGAGACAGAGGGAAGAAAGAGAGGCTGGGAGAAAGAGAACGATAGTGAGAGAGAAGGAGGAGAGAGCGGGGTTGGGGTGCCGGTGGGGGGGGGGGGGGGGCTGAGGGGCTGAGAAGGGAGGAAATGCGGAAAGAGATATAGAGAAAGAAAAATAAATAGAGAAAGACTAAGACAAGGGAAGTAAAAATGGCTAAAAATAATGATAATGATAAAAATAAAATCAAATAAGATAATTAATGATAATAGTAATAATAATGATAATAATAATAATGATAGCTTTTGATATAGCAAAAATAGTCTTTACCTCTTCATAAACTACACAAAATCAAATAAATATATATAAATATAACACAGCTTCATGGGTACGCATTCTGTACGTCCAGTATATACACGTAACAGAACATTTTTATTATCATTTGATAAAAAGATAATTCAATTTTTCAAAACATCTTTATCATCCATAACCAGTGTCAGGTCTAGAGGATATGTGAAGCTGATTAAAATATATATATACTTTTAGTGTCTCATTGGCTTTGTACTGCAACACAGGATATTCATTTCATGGTACGATTGCATCATGGTGTTAAAAGCGGTATAAAAAGTGTAAGTCACTCTAACATGAAAACATATATTGAAATAGATTAAAATTGAGAGATTAATGTAGATACGGATAGAGATGTATATATAAACATAGAGAGAGAGCAAGAGAGAGAGAGAGAGAGAGAGAATGAGTGAGAGAGAGAGACAGAGAGAAAGGAAGAGAGAGTGAGAGAGAGGACAGTGATGTTGATAATTACATATTGACTAAATTGAATTTCGAAAAAAAAATTATACCACTTGATAGACCAAGTAATTTCTAAAACTTCATCCTGCATACCATGAGAAAGTAAAAATAATATGAAATATAAGAATAAATCTAATAACGTCAACATTATCATCGCAACAAGCAATCACAACAGCAGATCCTACACGTCACTGGTAATTTTTTTTGGTGAATGTTCCTTTAACCAAAGGGGGGGAGGGGGGAGGGGGTACAAAGCTGCAGAGGGAATGGGGGGGGTGATGGGGAGATGTTGCTAGTGTTAATAGTTGGTTCAGTTACACTAAGTTAAGGTTAAGTCTCCTATATTGCAAAGTTTTCTTGTGCAATACGAGGCCGAGAATAAACAGACTCACCATGAAAAAAAAAAAACAATAATTATACTTTAACTGCTAGTTCGCGACGGGGTTGTTAAAGAGAAAAAAAAAGAAAATCATTTGATCTTTTGACCTGTATTATTCATAGTTTGAAATTCTATGTTGATCATAAACTTGATATATATCAATTATTCCTTATGCTTTACGCATCTATCTTTCCCTTTTTGACGATGGTAATCTAGAAAATAATATTTTTATTATCATTTTTAATACTGTTACAATTATTACAATTATTTTTACTAAATGTTTCTTCCGTTTTTGCCTAGAACAAGAATGAAAGAAAAGAAATAAGAAAAAGCGAGGGAGGGGAACAGAGAAAGAGAGAAAGAGAGAGAGAGAGAGAGAGAGAGAGAGAGATGGTGGGGATGAGAAAAATGATGGGGGAGAAAGGGAAGCAGGTAGGGAAGAAAACAGAGAGGCAAACAGAGAGAAAGAGAGGGGGGAGGAAGGGCGATGAAGAAAGATATAGAAAGAGAAAGGAGAAAGATTGAGGATAAACAGAAAGAGCAACAAGAAAGAGACAGGAAACCCAAACCAAGGAAGATAAAAAAAATAAAAAATAAAAAGCGAATGACAGAGAATAGAGAAAGAGAGACAAAATAAGGAAGAGAGAGAGAGAAAAAAAAGAACTCAATAGATACAATAGATAGTTTCCAATAGATATAATAAACCTTACGTCATGACACTCTCAACATCCAACCTCCCTCCCCCCTCCTTTCCAAAGAAAAGAAAGTATTCGCTTGGTTGAAATCAATTAGCTCGTATTTATTTTCCTGTTGAAAGAAAGGATAAAAAAGAAAGATCTTTGAACTGTTCTTAAGGCGGGAAAATTCGGGAAAATCTTGCACAGAGTCACAATACACAATCAGAAACTATTGTTAGAGCTGACTTTCAACTGCACTGGAGAAAGCCTTCATGACTTTATTTCTTCTTGGGGGGTCGTGTTACCTTTCTACTCTCTCACTCGTGCTCTCTCGCTCTCTCTATCTCTCTTTCTATGTCTCTTTCTATTTTGGTTCTCTTTCTCTCTTTCTGTCTCTCTCTCGCTCTCTCTCTTTCTATATCTCTCTTTCTATTTTTTCTCTATCTATTTCCTCTGTCTGTCTCTCTCTCTCTCTCTCTCTCTCTCTCTCTCTCCTTTCTCTCTCTTTTTCTACATCTCTCTTTCTACCTTTCTACTCTCTCACTCGTGCTCTCTCGCTCTCTCTATCTCGCTTTCTCTCTTACTTTATTTCTCTCTCTCTCTCTTTCTCTCTTTTTCTTCTTGGGGGGTCGTGTTACCTTTCTACTCTCTCGCTCGCGCTCTCTCGCTCTCTCTGTCTCTCTCTATGTCTCTCTTTCTCTCTTACTTTATTTCTGTCTCTCTCTTTCTCTCTCTCTCTCTTTCTCTCTTTTTCTTCTTGGGGGGTCGTGTTACCTTTCTACTCTCTCGCTCGTGCTCTCTCGCTCTCTCTATCTCTCTTTCTATGTCTCTCTTTCTCTCTTACTTTATTTCTCTCTCTCTCTCTTTCTCTCTTTTTCTTCTTGGGGGGGTCGTGTTACCTTTCTACTCTCTCGCTCGCGCTCGCTCTGCTTTGGAGGTTGGGAGTTTATCAATTAAATTATGTTGTGCATTCTTAGGTATGTATGTCGAGCCACGTTAGCAAAGATACGTCAGCGCACGCCAACACTCACACACAAATGCACACATGCAAACAACACACACACACACACACACACACACACACACACAAACACACACACACACACACACAAACGATCACCGACCCTCCCTTTCTCTCCTTCCTCCATTCCTCCCCCTTTACTTCTTTCCTTCCTCCCTTCCTCCTTTCCTCTCTTCCTCCCTTTCTCTCTTCATCCCTTCCTTTCTACCTCCCATCATTCCTTCCTCTTTTCCTCCTTTTCTTCCTTCCCTCCTTCCTCTCTTCCCCTCTTTCTCCCTTCCTCCCTTACTCTCTTCCTCCCTCCTCCCGTCCTTCCTTCCTCCCTCCTCCCTTCCTTCCTTCCTCCCTTCCTCCTTTCCTCCCTTCTTCCCTTCCTCCCTCCTCCCTCCTCCCTTCCTTCCTTCCTCCCTTCTCCTCCTCCTCCCATCCTCCCTTCCTCTTTTCCTCCCTTCCTCCCACCTCCCTTCCTCCCTTCTCCTCCTCCTCCCATCCACCCTTCCTCTTTTCCTCCCTTCCTCCCACCTCCCTTCCTCCCTTCTCCTCCTCCTCCCATCCACCCTTCCTCTTTTCCTCCCTTCCTCCCACCTCCCTTCCTCCCTTCTCCTCCTCCTCCCATCCTCCCTTCCTCTTTTCCTCCCTTCCTCCCCCCTCCCTTCCCTCCCTTCCCCTCCTCACTCCCCTCCCCCCTTCCTCTTTCCTCCCTTCCTCCCACCTCCCTTCCTCCCTTCTCCTCCTCCTCCCATCCACCCTTCCTCTTTTCCTCCCTTCCTCCCACCTCCCTTCCTCCCTTCTTCTCCTCCTCCCTTCCTCCCTTCCTCCCT
>BOPN01008829.1:30000-39962 GCA_017312705.2 Penaeus japonicus | reverse complement strand
AAGAGTAAGAGAGAGAAAGAGTAAGAGAGAGGGAGATGGAGAGGAAGAGAGAAAGAGAGAGAGAAAGAGAGAGAGAGAGAGAGAGAGAGAGAGAGAGAGAGAGAGAGAGAAAGAGAGAGTGAGAGAAAAAGAAAGAGAGAGACACAGATTAAGAAAAAGGGAGGGCAAAATGAAAGAAATGGGGGGAGTGGGGTGGATGGAAGGAGGGAGTGAGAGAGAGAGTAAGGAAGAGAATATGACTCACAGACAGAAAGAGAGTGAAATAAAGAAAAAGAGGAAGAAAGAGAGAGCATTATCTTCCACACTGTTTGGGAGAGATGTATGACCAAAATCTATCATACGCAGACCTAAGTACATTACCTCTTGGTGCTTTCTCCTGCGTTCAAACTTGTGCTGTGTGAGAAAGCTTCTGTCCCTTTTCAGAGGACATTTATTAATCCTATTGAAATTTCTTCTAGCTGAAAATAAATCCTAATCAATAGTATGCACACCAACAACAACGAATACAAGGAAATTGTAAAAGAAAAAAAATCTATAAAAAAAAAGGAAAAAGAAGAAAGAAGAAAAAAGAATAAAAGAAGAAAAAAAAAGAAAAGAAAATCAAACCATACAAAAATGAACCAAAAAATCTTGACTGACTGTGCCAAAAGTCAGTCTAAGCCAGATACCTTAGTCTCATATTGCACAGTCTGACGATACACGTAGCACTACATTGCAGAGGATGCATTAGTTCTGCAAAAGTCAAACTGCTATGACACAGCAAACTGTCAGCAATTCAAATATCAATATTGGATGAATCTGTAACAAGCTTGTATGTGTGCAATCCACCAGAACATTGATTTGTGTTTGTTGCGAAGGAAACACTTGCTATTACAATGGAATCCCACATTCCAGAAGGTATCGTTATTCTATACTTAAAGGCTTGTCTTCCATAGAGAAGCTAAAGACATAGAGGTTGAAATATCATTACACTTGTACATCACAAAATGTACATCACAAACATTTTTTCCCCCTAAAAGACCTAAAGAGTATAACAGAGGCTGAGTGGTATTTGCTGATCTTTTTTTTTTTTGTTATTATTCTTCTTCAAATTTTTCTATGCTGTAACACAAAAGTGATTTCTTATCAATAGGATATACCATCGTCATCAGGTATGGCCTGCTTGATAACATCACAATGCAATGGAGGAGTCTCAAAAATATTACATACACTGAAAGACAGAACAACCTACACCAGTCAGATATTTACACTGCTGTATCCACCAACTGTCAGGACAAAATTTTTGAAAAACAGAATTAAGTCGTAAAGCCTACTTCTGTCTCCATGCAGGTGAATAGGTTGAAACCATTCCAATATCCCTTACTGCATATATGAAAGATGTTAGAAAAAGAAATAAATGAAGAAGGAAAAAAATAGAAGGAAACTCCACAAAAGAATAAAGAATAGTATATGGAAAAGGTAACAGAATGAAGAAAAAAACAAAGAGAAAGGGAAGAAAAACTATAACAATGCATATTCTTTTTGACTGAAGTTTTTTTTTCATTTAGAAAAATCCAAAGTCTTCCACATCTACTACAAGGAAACTGGTGAGTTGACTAGTGCGACATGATCACGAACACTGAAAGTGGGCTGTTATCTCTCTAAAAAATAAAAATAGAATAAAATAATAAGACAAGATAAAACAAAAGAAAAACAACATTAACATCCCATAATATCAGAGAAGAGACATTTCAATATGGTTGCTTTTCCAAAAGACACTCATCTTCACTTCCTCACGAGCAGTGGGCCCAATGCCCAAATACCTAGAGGAAGCAATACATAGCTGGTATCAGTATCACATATAATTACCTTTTTATGTGCTCAAAAACTGCATGCAAGCTTTTTTTCATTGCCATTCACATGCAGTTCCTGAGATTTATGAGACTACCACATAGTCTTATGGTGTGAGATGTCGGGAATCTCAAAAGCTTTTTGAGACGCAGCCCTTTCAAATTTTTATACATCACTCTTACGATGGAAGAATGTCCACATACATTATCTCTTTATCCCATTCAAACATCTGGAAATGAACAGAGAACAGAGTTTTATCACAAAAAGCACAAGTGACTTATATAAACTTGCATAGAATTTTGGTCTAATGTGTTGAAAGAAAAAAAAAAATCATACTATATGAATCTCTGATACAGAATTCATTGCTCACAGAAGGCTTAGGATCCATTTTCATCACTGTCTTCTTCAATCGGAGGTCCTTTATAATCAGCCTGATCACACCAGAAGTCGGTCGGGGATGGAACATTAACAAGCCACACCAATCTGCCTTCAGGTACTTGTGGTGGTGCAAAACTGCCATCTAACTCTTGGTAATAGTGGCAATCTCTCTCAATGCCCAGGCGTTCATCTGTACCATAGGGCGGGGACAAAATGTCAAGAAAGGCTGCCGGCCCATCTAGGGAATATATTTCGTGCACATTTTGTTTTTCGGGAAAGAGGCGGCAGGCGGGATCACTGGCAGAGATTGTAACTGACTCATGCTTCTTCGCTGGAAAAATGCCAGAGAGGGACTGGTTTACTGGTACGCCATCCATGCACATGTTGGCAATGAAACTGTAACTCTGTACAGCCACTGTGCCGTGCAAGACCTGAGAGAAACAATAACTCTATTTTATCACTGTGCTTTATAAAGCAGGGGTATAACTACCCTGTGGTATTTGTGAATAGTGCCCCTAGAGTACACCATTGGTATAAGTTTATATATGATGATTCATGTAAATAATGCAATTATGGAATATCCTACTGAATTAAACATATATTACACAAAATATCTTAAAACATTTAGCATTAACAATTTAATTAATCAGGTCTTCTATACTGGAATGCTGTAAGAAAATGCTTTCTTTTGTTACATGCTAATCTTACAATTACAAACACTAACACAAATACAAACACACACTCTCAAAAAAAAGAAGAAAAAAAAGAAGAAAAAAAAAAATAGTGGCATACCTTTAGGAGACCATGCATTCCAGGGTGATCATGCATGGGTAATCGCACTCCTTTTTTGAGGATGAAGACACATATGGTAACATCACTGTCTTCATAAAGCTGCATGTATGTAACAGGTGCACCATCCCTGCTTGGCTGTAAAATGTAAGGATAAGCTGCCCACTAGTCAACTTGTGTAAAATTCTTCATGTGAAAATCATCAAAACATAAATGAGATCTCACAGATAACCTTAAGTTGTCCACAAACCTTCTAATCTACAATATACAGTAGTACATAACCATTGCACTGAAAATGAATTGTCAGCCTATCCCAAACAGACACTATATATATATATATATCTAATCCAAACATTAATATCATTTGATTAGAATCCAGGTAGATAATAAAATTCACTTAATAATTTTTAGAAAACGCTCAAAGCAAAGTGGAAAGTTCTTTTTAGTGAGCTGTCCAGAGTATCACTTCCGACATGCAATACTCAAAACTTATAAAAATGGTAGAGCTATAATATAATGTACCCAGGTATAGAGTGTTTTCAACTGTTTTTCAAACGCATATAATAATGTACTGATAAATATATACACAAACATCCTATGCATACTGCAACTCTACTTTTGCACACTATGATGCACTTTGTGGTATTTAACCTTTTCACAACAAAATTACTAACATTATGACCTATAGAGATAACAAAATACGGTCCTATATCACAAGCATGAGATCAAGAGAAAGAAATATGTGGAATAGCACTGCAATGGAGTTGGATTTTCTGAAAAGTAAATAATAAAAGATAACCTGGAACATCCTAATAAAAATATTACATCAGGCTTTTACTATAGCCGTCATGAAAATGTTTTAAATTTGCTCCACTGATAAAAATAATTATAAATCAAAGTAATTAATCTTAGCATGTAGTATTTTTTTCTTTCTTTTTTTATAGAGATTTCAAAACTAATAATGCAAATAATATCCACTACACTTCTGACATCTGTTACAGACCTGATGTTCTAAAGTCCTAAAACAATGAACCAAAAATACAAGATATTACTCATACAACTGAAAGGAAAATGATAGGAAAAATGTCTTAATAATACAATAGAGAGAATGGGAGTAATATTTTGTACTGGTACTTAAACATCTATGCCAATATCCCTGAATCCACCAAAGGATCATAATACATAGTGCTGCTTCCACACTTCTATGTTACATGACTGCTACTCTTTGTAACTATGTAATTTTGGGAAATCTTCATATAATTTACAACACACACTGATCATTTTACAGAAACTTTATCATATAATAGGAAATGACTCTTATCCTTCCATGCAATATTTGTTTTTTTGCATATCAGATGTTCCTCTGTAGTTGAGTACATCATGACAGGAAGGTATCATCACTGACACTGCATTATAAATATATTTCCCTTTTTTTCCCCATACTTTCCCTAGATTTTGTATTCATTTACCATTATCTGTTCTAACTTTAGATGTCACTATCCATTTCAAGTGTATGTGAATTTACTATAAGCACAGGAAAGCTGTGAATGTTAATACTACCTAGCAAACAATATTTTTAATTAATTTGCATCTGCTACTTGAATGACATGTGAAGGGTAGGCAATGCTTATGAAATTTTGTCTCTATGAATTCAAGGAGTTGCAGAGTTTGACTTGTGCTTTCCAAATGTAGGATATCTTAATGATGTAAAGCAATGAATATTCTTGATATTCTTTAATATTCTTAATGTCTATTTTCGTGTACATGTTTTGTTTTTAATTCATGCAGTGTTTCTCCCCTTGCCACATAATTCCCTTAATTAGGCCAGCCTTAAGCCTGTAGGGCATCCATCACAGATCATTACAAGTTTCATGTGTAATTGGATAGAACATGGTCAATACAATTACAATGGAAAAATACCCTTTGAAAGACCCTTTAAGTATCTTTATACCTGAAAAGAAGTACCAAGGAGTTTAGACATGAGGAACAATAAGGACCTAACGAATATGGTAACTTACTAACTCTATTACTGGGATCCTTTCTGGGAACACAAAGGTCTGAGGTGAATCTATAATATAAAGACACTATCTCTTTCCACTGTAAACCAAGCAGCATTAGTACTTACATATAATTCCATTCTTTAAAAAAAATAATTATAATAACACTTTGGTTCCTTCCCTGTAGCTGGGACCAATATTTGCTTATGTTTCATCTAAACAAGTCTTTCCTGTGATATTAGTATGAATAAGTGTCATGACAGGTGCATGACAACCAACCTAACCTTACCTAAATGTATGACATATGTTACTTTGAAAGCCTTGAATTCACCTCCCAATACTCTTTACACACACAATCATATTTACATTACACACGAAAGCTCATCCCTTCATTTTCGCTAATTTTACACTCTCGCCACCAAAATCTGAACATTCCCCGTAAATAACAGAGCCAAATACGTAATAACACGACAAAATATGGAAAAATTGAGCCATGACAAGCAAAAACAAAAAGGGGAAAAACGAAAAAATTTTCCTCTTACGTTGAAGGTTCCTCGGTCTTGCAAGAGGCTGGGATCCAGGTTGATATCTTCGGCTTTTATCGTGTTCAAAATGTTATACAGCTGTTCATACTGGCTCAGGAAATTACTGGCGGTTGTCTGTTGCTCTCGCCTGAATGTCCGCACGGCGAGAGAACCTATTTGTCTAATAAGGGAGGTCATTATGGGGGAAAAGGGAGAATAGAGGTACGAAATCCCTTGAAGAAAATCCCGAGACAATAACAAACTGCTGCGTTCGAGGATACCGCGAAAAACAAAATTATTTGGAAACATTTATCTATTAGATCTGGCGTATTGGAAAGGATGTGTTGACAGCAAATATTTTTAGTATGTTTGATCAAGGAGAAAAAAAAGAAATTGGTAATCCGTTCTGGTTCAAAGATCTTTTTAAGAATGTTCGAACGTCAAATCAGCTGTTCGCGATAAGAATTGCCATAATATGGTAAATTTTACTATATTTAGTTAACTTGGGTTGGATTTGTACCCCTCGGTAAAAACGTTTAAGGTATTTCAAGATTATTTTACATATTTTCCATAAGGCAAGAAGAAGTCATTTTACATTTTGAATGAAAAATAAGTTAAAATCACGGTGAAATCTCTTTTTAAAAAAGTGAGTGTGGTTATTACTCACTTCACTTTATATCATATAAAAACTAAACAGAATAACCTACCAATATACGATTGTAATTATGGCAAGGACAAAAAGCCCCCCAAACTAATGATTTAATGCCGTGAAAATATATAGCTGCACAAGCAGGCTACGTGACAGTTCGAGTGTAGCGCCTGACCTTAGGATATATTAAAACGCGTTTCAATACAACAAGGGACTTGCTGCTTTTGCCTTCTGGGTTTGGCCTTTGGCTGTCAAAGTAAATGCAGATTTCATTCACTGTCATCTTATGATGGGGTATATGGCCCCTTTCTCCTTAATTTTGAAGCAGTGTGTATTTATTGCTTGCATTTGCACGTTTCTTAATATTGATTCTCTCTCTCTCTCTCTCTCTCTCTCTCTCTCTCTCTCTCTCTCTCTCTCTCTCCCCCCCCCCCCACCCACGTCTGTTCTTACTTGTGCTTGCATCCGTACCATATAACCTTTAGAGAACGCGGGTGCGTGCGCCGGATGACATGAATGAGTCAGTAAATTTAGAGCAACAGTTACTAATGTCAGAACATCTAGTGATATTTTTAAGATTACCCTCCTCCTCCTCCCTTCAGGAAAAAAAACAAACACACTCGCTCTATCTCTATTTCAAACAACTTATGCGGATGTATTCTGTGCATACTACATATTGTGTCCCAGGAGAGCAATATCCGCCTTTTGTCGGGAAGAGAGTGAGAACTTCGAGGCATAGCATGCAATGTGCATCATGCTCTGAACGATGGCAACCGCCTGTGCTCCACTGCTGCGCCATCTGACAGCGTGCTTTGGTGCGTGCGCGCGGACGCTCTTTGGTCGCCCAGTGGGAAGGAAACACCACTATGATAATGGATAAGAAACAGTAAGAATATAGATGAATAGATAATACATACATACATACATACATACATACATACATACATATATATATATATATATATATATATATATATATATATATATATATATATATATATATATATATATATATATATATATATATATATATATATATATATATATATATATGTACACACACACGCACACACACACGATCCTATTAATTGGGGGTTGGAATTATAGGTTCTACAAGAAAAGAGAAAAGGAATTATCAATACAGTTTCTCTATATCATCCTCCACCTCTAGATACCTATTGGTCTATCTATTTTTACATATATATTTATCAGTCAATCGATCTATTTTCACTATCCATCTATCTTTCAGTCCATCCATGCATCACAATACTGTCTTCCTTAGAGCAATATCCCGTCAACTCGTTTACGTCAGCTGTACAGATTCGTTGATAAGCATGCATATTTATACACACACACATACGTATACTCTGGCATAAACGCACACGGCGGATAAAAACATGAGATAAGAGATGATAAACAACAACCAAGTAAATGATGTGGTTAAAATGTCAGTGTCGCGCAATGGCGGTTTGCCAGAGGTCTGCCTCGTGTCTTATTTGCAAAGGAGACTCACAGGCAGAAGTGGTTGGAAATGAGAGAGAGCGAAAAAAATAGAGAGATAGACAGGTAGATGTAGATGGAGATAGAGAGAGGGGTGAGGGAGATAGAAAGAGAGAGAGAAAACAATCCTTTGACCTCACATTATTACGCTCGTCTTCTGTTTCGTGAGTACATGTCTCCTCTCGCCAATCTGATGTCAAATGCCAACGTCCAAGAAGCTTGACCCTTGACCCTTGTACTATGTGTCGTGGGGCAGAGTCAACCCCACCTTGAACACAGACTCATCTTAGACCAGCTACATTCCGACCGAGCGAACGTCCACTGGGGGGTCGCACAGTGACCATATTTACGCTGTTCTGGTTTTGTTCTTTTGGCTTCATTTGCATGACTGTACAAGGGAAAAGTTCTGGAGTAGTTTTCCGTAGCTTTCTCCAGTAGCAGTAGTCTTCACAAGACTGGTGACCCTGGCCAGTGTCTCTAACTGGAGAGATCCTTTGCCCAGCGTCTATGGAGGAGAAGCCATGAACTGAAACTATCTGTTTGTCTTCCCTCCATCCACCACCTGGCTCCTGAATACACGCCACACAAAAACACAGTCCCAAGGTATTTTCAGATCGCAAAGTAAAACTCTCCTGAAGAAGACGCCCCTGCCTTCTTCAACACCCTCAACCGCATGGCCCACCTGATCTTGTAACAATTTGGTTTGATTACTTTCTTATATTTTGGCATCTTAATAGAGTGATTGGCGTGTTATATCATCATACTTCCTCTTTGCCATTTTGCTGGTCTGGTACATTGGTACTTTCAGACTCAAAGACTGGCAGCTGATGGCACTTGCCTGACAGTCTCTATCCTTCGCACGTGGAACTCCAAGGGTCAACGTGCCTTGGGCGTGGTAGAATGATGAAAACGTGATCATTTGACATCGCACAGCTAATAACGTGCCTGTCCTTCGTGAGAACCCATGACCTGGCTCAAGCAGATAACCTGCCCAGCCAGCCGACCCATGGCCAAGTGCCCACGTCCAAGAAACATGGCACCTTGCCTCTTGGAGAATACACATTGGGCGGAGCCACCTCCAACAACTGCCTCCTTTGAGAGTGGGTGGGGCCAAACACCTGGCCTCTTGGGCACTGAGACGTTGAAGTTCATTCTGGGTTAAGGCAAAGAGGAGTTTCAGAATATGTTTGACAAGCCATCAGGAGAAGCCCATCAAAATGGACTGGCCGAGGTTAGCCAGGATAACAGGAGGCTTGTGCAGAACCATCGTTTCATGCGTATGCATGCAAGCTTGTGTATTTCATCTGTATGAATTTCTCTCTGTCAGGCACTCTCTACTTCTCAGGTCTGCTTAGGTCTGAAGTGTGCTGAAGTATAATTATGCTTCCACGGTAGAAAAGCCGTTATATTTTATATGATGAACGGGGATAGGATGATGTCAGGGACATATTGGACAATGGAAAACACGTAGGATTGAGTTTTAATCATCAGCAGAAAGGAGGAACACCAGAGCCACTTTGGGTACAAGAGTGTCAGGATCCTGCTTGAGTCCAGACTCTTCTGTGTCTCGACCTCAAATCCAGAATACTAAATCCGGAATGACCTTTTATGACCTCTCTAGAAAAGAGAATGCTTCTGTCTACCTTAAATCTCCTCACTGGAGGAGAATATATGTCATGCATGATTTCCTGAGGAGGAGCTATGGTATCGTTAGTCCTGTGCGCTGGGGTGTCATTCTTTCCGTGGGAGTGTTTGCGTTATGGGAATACCATGGCGGTCATGGAGGAGGGATAAGGTCTTGCCTGAAGTTAATATGGCCCCAGGAACAGTGTCTGCTGTTGTCTCGTGTCACGGGATGTGAAGTGGTGGGCGTTAGATGACACCGTGTGCAATTCACATTAGTCTTGTCTGAATCTAAGATTTCAGTAAAAAATCTGAGGTCACACTCCAGCAAGAAAGGTGAATAAAAAGTATCGCAGAATGGTATCTTCGCGGAGAAATATCGACTTGAAAGAAGTCAATGGAAACTCTTCGCTTAAAGAAATAATAATAATATTTTTTTTGTGATTATTCTATTTGTGAAAATAATCCGTAACACAGGAAAGAAGTTATCTTCACTTTTGCTATATAATTATACATTTGTAAAAAATAGACCGTACCCTAAAAAAGAAGTAATTTTCATTTTTGCTATAAATTTCATTTGCGAAAATAGTCCGCATTTCAGCAAAGATGTCTCCACTCTTGCTTCTCTTTTCCTAAAAAGTGAAAAGTGAATCGCGTTGTGCAAAGTAGAGA
>BOPN01008829.1:2500-5000 GCA_017312705.2 Penaeus japonicus | reverse complement strand
GTTTTATGTTTTGTTTAAATTTAAACAGAAATACATATGCTTTTGCTATGGTTAGGTAGAGTTTGGGAGACCCATAATGATATGATAAATCCAAAAGGTTATAGAACCTATGATATCCACACTTTGATAGTCTAGAATATCTACAGTGATATAGTTTACTTATAATAATTTAAAACCAAGAGGTAGTGTAATATCCAGAGTACATTAGATCAAATAATATTTAGAAATTAGTGGCTAAGTCATGGGGCTTCAGAGCCAACAATATTCACAGTAACATACACAATGTTCTATAGTGTCTTAGAGGCTAGAATAGCTATAGTTCATAAAAGTGATATTGTTGCTCTCTCGGGCTAACACCTAAGGGTGGCAGAGATTTGACTTCGGGTCAGGGAGGTATACAATATGTATACAATATGGAATTGCATGATTCCATCTTATATAGTAACTTTAGGTTATCTGGCTTGGTAGAGTTGATAGGGTAAATTCTATAGAGTTAGTGTGATCCTAGTATGACAGTCCTTTCGTTGGGTCGTGTGGTCTAGCTACTTTAGTACTGCACTCTCGAGCTAATACCTGAGGGTGGCAGAGGTTTTACTCTGGGTCGGGGAGGTATGTTATACATATATATCAATGCTTGTTGCATTATTTCATCTTACATAGTGATATAGATGTATGGTAAATTAGCTTATATGGTAATTATTTATTATAGAACTGCACAGAGATAGTGAAAAAATAATGTAATATTTTAAAAACATAATACACACCATTATGTATGTAAGGTAATTCATTGATCTTTATCAATGTCTGCAGATTTGTTTTCACTTTGTACTGGGTATTTAACCTCCACAATGTGGGTTATTGCAATTGCAGCTGTTAGACCTCCCTGGCATAGTATTGTTAAATAAGAAAATATATGGTGGTAGTTTGCTGGCCTTTGCTTGAGCATGAAAGTTATAGCTTTCCTTTTTGCTGTCCCTCTGTAAATTCTCACAGTTTATCCATAATGTTTTATGGCCAAGAATATCTGCATTGATATAGTCTTTCCATAGGGTTTTAGTGCCAAGAACATCCGCAGTGATATTGTTTAAAGTTTTTGTTAGTGGGTCTTGTCTCTTTGCCACAGAATTGATGACAGTGCACAGGTGCATACATTATGTATCATCTTTTTTCATTATCTGATTTATGCATTTTTTAGAAATGATATCTATCATTTTTCTAGATAGTTGCAATTTGATGCATTTTTCAGTGTCATTCACTAAATTATATCTTAACTGATGTTTGATAAGAAAAGAGAAGAGAAATGGAAATCAACAGTTTTAGCATACTCTGATATGTTGTTTTTCAAAAATTAGCATAAGCTATTTATTATCTTGCTTGTAGTTTTAGATAAATGAATTGATAAACTGACATACAGATAGGTGGATGGATGGATGGATGGATGGATGGATGGATGGATGGATGGATGGATGGATGGATAAATGGACAAACAGACAGACAGAAATAGACAGACAGACAAACAAATAGACAGACAGACAGACAAGTAGACAGGCAGACAGACAGACAGATAGACAAATAGACAGACAGACAAATAGACAGACATACAGACAGACAGACAGATAGACAGACAGATACATAGATGAAAACTCAAGGATACATTGTCATCGTATGACATTGTCTCAAATGCACCCAAACGAACCTCCTCTAAAATTCGTAATGTATTTCCAGAGGATTTGGAGAATGATTTCATAAGCCAAATAATACCATAATCTACTCTGTTCTTATGTGTGGATGGCAAGTCATTGCATTGCTGATGGGAGAGATATAGCTATGAATGAACTTATCAGGGTAATAAGATTTTTAATTTTGAGAGATAAGGATTTAAGTGATTAACTTTTCTGTAATGTAGGGTATTACTGTAAGTACAGTCTTAACATTGCTTAGTGTATACTGTACTGTTATACCAGTTCAAGGAAGTGTTCACCTCTTATTAGGTGTAAGAAACTGGATGTTGGACTAATAGGCTGTAGTATTGGGATCAGTTTACGAAGGTTGGTAGTACGTTTACTAAATATAATGATTAACCTATTACATACGAGTGTAATGACATACGTGATGTAGGGGCTTTTGCCTGACGACAGGCATCATGACGTACATGATGTTTGGGGATTTTGGATCACTGTGTTATTTTATTTGTGTTATGAGTAATGAGGGAGTGATGATACAATTGTAGTCATAATTATTAAGCAAAATATGTTTCACCCAGTATCCAAAACCTAGATGGCATCACTTTCTCCTAGCACCAGCAGGAGAGAGGGCCTTGAATGGCACTCATCCACGGTCTCTAGCAAGCACTATCTTTATAGACTAATATCACATAGCAAGATGCCGACCTCTTGCTCTAAAGTACTGCAGGTGAAGGATGTGCAGGCAGAACGAGAAGAGGAAGGTAACTCGAACCATACCCATTGTCTACAATGTTCCCCTGTGCCAGTAGTGATAC
>BOPN01008828.1:37500-39985 GCA_017312705.2 Penaeus japonicus | reverse complement strand
GAGAGGGAGAGAGAGGGAGAGAGAGAGAGAGAGAGAGAGAGAGAGAGAGAGAGAGAGAGAGAGAGAGAGAGAGAGAGAGAGAGAGAGAGTGAATGATGATAATGATGATAGTAATAATGTTGGTAATGAGTAAAATGATAACAATGGTGATAGTTACCATAATAAAATATATAACGATAATGATAATAACAATAATGGAAATTGTGATAGTGATAATAAAAATTGTAATAATAGAAGTAACGATAATGATAATAATAATAATAATAATGATAATAATGATATCATAAGACCAGGGTCCAAATATAAGTATAGTGAAAATAATAAAAATAACATTCCACAATTTAAAAAGAGCTTAGCACCATGAATAAATTATATTATAAACTGTTTAAACATAATTGGAATATCTTTTTTTTAATGTAACTTAGACCCGGTCTGAATATGCAGGAAAAGAGGACATAGACTGTATGTGCATGTGAAGGAAGGAAGGTTGATCATGCAAGCGGCAAGAATGCAGAAACAGACCAGTAAGGGAAGTGACACTTGCTGACAGGCGAGAGTGTGCATGAAGCGTGTTGAAGGTCAGGGGAGAATTGCATACAAGCATTGCAAAGTGCAGGGTGATAGAAGATACAGGAAGTGTAACATAAGCAGAAGATGGAATTTGCAGGCTGGGAAATATTGCAAGCAAGTTTAAATGGAAATACGGGTTGTTAAGATATTGGTGTCAGTTTGGAGAAGTTTGGAGGTGCTGGGTTTTTCTATCTTGGTTTATGCTTCTGAAAAGAAAAAATAGACAGAAAAAAAAAAGAAAAAAAAAAGAAAAAAAAAAAGAAAGAAAGAAAAAAACAAAAAAAACAGCACATCCACAACGAAGTTCGTAATGTCAGGGTCAGCAATCACTTGCAGGAGTTGACAAGTGTTTAGTATAATTGGAGGAGGCTGCAAGGAGAACAATCAACAAAAAAGGTACAATATAAGACCCAAATTGTATAATTGAAATTAACCAAAACTTATAACTTATAAGGTTTGATGTTTCACAAAGAAAATACGGACACTTACCTGAGGTGCTGCAGAGGTAGGAGCTAAGTGAGGTGCTTCGAGCTTGAGCGGCTAGCCAGCTAACCTCGCGTTGAAGCTTAAAAGCTGAATCACAAAATTCATACGAACACTCAGTCAGCATATGCGATCATTGAAACGTATAAATAGATGAATATATGTGGTTATATGTATATATGTGTATATATATGTAATATATATACATATATATGTATACACACACACACACATATATATATATATATATATATATATGTGTGTGTGTGTGTCTGTGTGTATATATGTATGTATGTATGTACTTACGTATATATTTATTCATAATTGTATCTACCTACATATATATATATATATGTATATATATGTTTTTATATGTATATATATACATATATATATATGTGTGTGTGTGTGTGTGCGTGTATGTATGTATGTATGTATGTATATATATATTCACATGCTTTTATACAGAGACACAGGGTGACCTGTTATGAGCTACCCAGCTTATAAACCTAATCTGTAGCTTTCCATAATATCGGGAAGCGTCACCTAGATTATAATAAAATGATAACCATTTCAAAATTACCCATTTATTTGAGCGTAGCAGGCTATTTATTTATTCTCCCCTAATTAGGACAAGTTTTTTTTTTATCGTACTTATTCAATGATTAACTTGATTAACCTTATACAAGATTAATCTTAAAAACGTTGCCCAATAGTAGCATGTAATGGCAATGACGAACTTCAAATGCATTATGCAGTACAGAGAAGTTGATAATGAGAGGAAAACGAAAAGGAGAAGAGAAAAGGGGGGAGAAGAAAAGGGGAACAAAATGGTAAGTGAGAGAGGCCTCGCATTGTTGAGAGAGAAAAAAATCGTCTCTTGAAAAAATGACATGAATTACTGCCAATATTTGATTAGAAAAAATGATGAATAAACAATAACGTTGATTTCACATGCATATGAGATTGCACCTTAGGGAAATACTTCATTCTAGAATCCACTGGAAATGCTATTAAATAATTCTGAACTACAATATTCTTGTTTTAACTGAGGTAATATATGAGGTTCATGTTCCCTAACGATAAAACAAGTGCCTATCTGATGTATGAAAAGAGCACATGTTTCATTTCATTAACATATAAATTCCACATTAAATTCATGATCAGCTGGCTTGCAATTAGTTCAAATGAGATCAGTAGTAAGTTATCACTCCTGAACCGACGTTTAATTACGAATTTAAATATCCGTTTGCTCTAATAATGCATTGGAAATCATATAATTAGGAAACGTACAAATTCAGAATATCTATTTTTGTTGGGTTTCGCAGGCAGAAGCACTCATGTATTACTAAATACACAAACAACCAATTTGTGTATATCCATATTTCTGCATATTTCTTACTTAAACGAATACTTTATTTGTCCTTCTAAA
>BOPN01008828.1:20000-25000 GCA_017312705.2 Penaeus japonicus | reverse complement strand
TTTTTTTTTTTTATTATTCTTCGGCTAACGTAAATGTCTTAGTAACGTTTTATAAAGTACATAAAGCATTTTTGTGTATTATACGTACGTAAACTTGATTTCTTAATCTTCGCTCTCTTGTGTACATCATATTGCGGTTAATTTGATTGTATTCATATTCATCAGTCGCTGCAGACGTCCTTCGTTGTATTAACATTTAAGCCCAGTGAATAATTCTGACTATATACGTGAATTATATTTCAGAATGGATGTCTGGCCAGGAAGTGAGCTTTACTCAGCCCGCTAAATGTACATAGGATTGATTTCCTTTTCAAATTGTCAGTGTACGCTAAACCGCTGCCCTCACCAGTTTATACATTGTATTTTTTTATTCTAATGATAGATCGCTTTTCAGCTTTTCTTATATTTGTTGATGCTGATGTTTGCAGTTTTTTGCCTGTTCTTTTTGTTCGTGACATACAGCGAAGATTGTAACAATTTGTCGTTCTGAGTAAGATAAACCATACCAACACTGAACATTGGTGAGTAAAGATTTATTTTTGTAACAGACTTATATATACTAAGTAATTACCAGTATTCATTTTTGGCTTGATTTTCTTTTAGAAAAGCACAGACTTGTTAGGAAAAGTATTACGTATTTTGTTCATTATTGGAGACTCCTTAGAATTGTGTAACTCAAAATGTTAAATGAACGATTATGCAAGATTATGCTCTTCCTCGTGGATTAAGAGATCCTTCAGTTAGACCAAAATTTAAAGCTAATGCTGTTGGTCCATTAACTCCTCCCGATGATAACGAAGGGAATGTAATTCAACCTCAAGGAAATATTCCTTCTACTATACTTGTGAGTGTATTAAGTCAACAAAATAAAATGATCAAGGATAATCTTGTTCTCTCATATAAACTAGACAAGATTGAAAGCATGAATGGGACACTTAGTAGCCAACTTGTGGTTTTGCTACAGGGTATGAATGTTCAGACCCCTAGTAATGAGCAAGAGTCCGTGCCAGTTTCTTGCAATGTTAGTGCAGCACGTGCAAATGCTAAGGTCTATGACGATAGACCTATACTTACACAATTATCTAAAACCAGTCTTCGGACCAAACGCCCCAGTTAACCTTAAACCTATACCAACTCGTAACCAGTTTCCTCAATCCTCGTGTCCTAATCCTTCCTCTGTGAAACCAACCCCTCTTGCAGCACCAAGATCTAGTCTAACTTCCGGTATTAATGAGTATAAGACTGGTAATAACGCGATACCAGCAAGTTTTAAAATTGCCAAGCAACAAATACCAATATTTGAAGCAAAATGTTCACTCAATGATCCAAGGAAACGACAGGATGAATTTGAACAATGGATTCGTAAGATTGAAATTCTCATTCCAGAGGGACATGATGAAACCAGGATTAAAGTTGCAAAAAACACATTGTCAAGGTCATGCAGAAACTATTATTAATAGTGGTCAGTTTGAACAATTTACTACTTGGAGTGAATTTAGAAAGGCTTTAAGGGACAAATTTGGTAGTGTCAGAAGTTCAGGGGATTTCCTTAGAAGGATATAAGCTATTAGACTTATACAAGGACAGTCGCCTAAAAAAAATCAGATTGAACTTGAAGCACCAGTTCTTTCGGGTGCAAGGGATTTTCCTTATGAAATTGGGGATGTAACACTAACTGTGAAAAATACTTTTTCATCAGGGTTTACCAGAACGATTACGAACCTTGGTTGTTTCAGGTAAAGATGGTACTTTGGCACAACTCGTCACTAATAAAGAGCGTATCTGGCATTGTCAGAATAATGCATTTTATTTGGGGGAAAGGAGACTATTCTCGGGTGTGTCGTCTGTCAATTCGAGTCTAACATATTCCAACAATGGGCCGTACTGCGCTTTTCACCGCTCCAAAGGACACCTCGCAAAAGATTGCAGAGGTAAGCTTCTGTCTAATGTTTGTTGGCAATGTTTAAAGCCAGGTCATCTAAGATCTCGATGTCCTAGATTACAGCAGCTACATAAAAAGGAACACTCCACATGTGTTCAGAACGCTGTGACCTTTCAGAAAGGCCAGCAGTGTTAAAACTCTCTGTAATCTGTTGGCTAAATTCAAAAGGGAGATGGATTAATGCTTAGTGTCTGATGAGAATTTGGTGGGTAGACCTTTGATAAAAGTTTGTATTAATGGTCAGAAATTGCCTGCATTCATCGACACTGGATCTTCTGCATCCTTGTTAAAGGTCTCGGCATTGAAGTCTCGTTCCAAAGGAGCCAGGTCACTTTTTAGTGCTTCTGGTGACTTTCTTGATGTCTTGGAAGAAAGTAATTTTGATATTTCTTTTGCCCCAGGACTTAGCCTGACACACAGATTAGTAGTAGTTGATGAAAGTTGTGATTTTCCAGGTTCCTCATTAATTGGCATAAATGTAATGAGTAGATTTGAATTCAGCTTGGTTCATTCACATCAGTCAGGACAGACTTATCTTTCTCTTGGTTCGGTCAGTGTACCTGTAACTTATACAGATCATCCAAGAATTTCCAAAGTGTCCTTTTGCAAGGTCATACCCAGCACCAGCACTGGACTGTTAATAAAGTGTCCTTTTGCAAAGTAACAAAAAGGGATTGTAATCTTGATACAGCACCTCGTTTTCAACAACCAGTTTTGTGTGCTAGAGTTCTCAGAAACACTAGTATTCCTCCAATGAGTGCCAAGTTTATTTCATGTTCAGTAAATCATGGTATTCCTGATGGGGATGTATACATACAGGGTCACTTGCATGATCTATTGATTCCTCATTCAGTTGGGAGTGTACAGAATAGGAAAGTTTACATCTGGACTGTTGATATTTTACCTCGCAGAATTAAGCTTAAAAATAGAAAGCTACTAACAAAAGTGGAAGTTTCTAACTCTGACCCAAGTAAAACAGCAATGATAGGTAATGCCTCTTCAAGTAATCCTGAGGTAGTAACCGAAGTAAAGCTTCCAAATTTAGAACATTTAACAAAAAAGCAAAGAAGTAAGGTCTTGCCCATTCTACAGAAGCACAAGGGTTCATTTGATGGTGATAGAATTACTATTGGTAAAACGTCGTCCACAGTCAGCGAAAGACTTTATTAAGTCTGAGTGTTAGTCCATGCTTAAAGCATGAGTAAATGAACCATCAATGAGTCCATGGCTTAGCAATGTGGTTCTAGTTGTGAGAAGGGATGGGTCTCATCGTTTCTGTGTTGACTACAGGCAGCTGAATAATGTTACCATAGGAGATACGTATCCACTTCCCAGGATAGAAGAACCTATTGAGAGTCTCGACGAAGCACATTACTTTTCCACTCTAGACTCTAGAGCAGCATACTGGACTATAGAGGTTAATGAGGCAGATCGGCCTAAAACGGCATTTTCGGATGGACAGAACTTTCTTCAATGGATTCGAATGCCATTTGGTTTAACGTCGGCTCCAAGCACTTATCAATTGCTAGCTAACTTGGTCTTGAGCCAAGTTTTAGGACATCATACACTTTGTTATCTAGATATCATTATAGTAAAAACTTTTCTGATCATCTGGATGAACCCTTACTCTTTTGTCTCGTGCAGGTTTTAAATTAATCATGGCAAAATGTGAGATTGCTTGCCCGGAACTTAAATTCTTAGGATTCCTCATTTCTGCTGCGGGTGTACAACCTGACCCTGGTGAACTAAAGGCCATATGTAACCTTCCCATACCCACCAACTCACAGCAGATGAGAAGGATTATGGGTGTTGCTGGATATTTCCGCAGGCATATCAAAGATCACTCTAAAATAACTGCTCCACTTTCTGATTTAACTAAGAAGAATACTAAGTTTGTATGGAAGCCAGAACATGGGAGGGCTTTAGTTAGCTTAAAGGAAGCATTAGTTACTGCTCCTCTCTTGAAACGTCCTAATTTTGTCTAGCTGTTTGAAATCCATAAGATGCAAATCAGCGAGCCATTGGTGCTTGTTTATGATGGACAACCTCATAGATTCTTATTACAGTCGCAAACTTAGAGGTGCAGAGATTCGTTATTCAGCGACCGAGTTGGAGGCTTTAGCTGTTGTTGAAGCTATTAAACCATTTCATTCATATGTATATGGTCATAAATTTCATATCTATATGGATCATAAGCCATTAGTCTTTATTTTTAAACGTCCAACTAAATCTGCTAGAATGACCCGCTGGAGTCATGAAATCATGAGTTATGATTATAAAGTCTTTTATAAAGAAAGAGCAAGTGATCATGTACTAGATCTCTTTATCAAGGCAGATTAATCCAATAACATCTGTAGATTTGACTACCTTAGATCCTAAAGCATTTCGTGCATTGCAGGTTGAAGACTCAAGATTTTCTTGAAGGACGATCATTCCCTAAGCGCAAATTACCTGCAAGATTGGACGAGTTTGACTTCATAGATGGAGTTATATATCACGTCAAAGATAAGGCTTCTGGTTTGGTAAGTCAATTATGTATTCCTTTGACATGCAGATTACATGCCCTGGACATTACTAATAATAGTAAGATTGCTGGTCATCCTGGGACCTATTGTGCATATAGGAAACTCCAAGGATTATATAACTTCCTAGGAAAGGAATTATGTAAGTGTTTAACCTGTAAAAAGCGTAAAGCTCAACAGGGGCATCGAGCATCATTAGCAGATGTTCCACTTGCATTAAGCATCCTCGAGCGAGTCAGCATGGATCTCTTTGAATTGCCAAAGTCAGACAATGATTTCAAGTATGTCTTGGTGATTGTAGATCAATTATCATGTTTTACTTAGCTTATACCTCTCAAAGATAAACAAGCAGCAACTGTCACGAATGCTTTGATTAATGATTTCATCACAATCTTAGATCCACCACAAGCGTTCATATGCGATAATAGCACTGAATTTACTAATTCTCTTCTTAGAACTGTTTGTAAGCTGCTGGAAACTAAGATAAACTTTACAACCCCTTATCCAGAGAGTAATGGACTATGTGAAAGGACTAA
>BOPN01008828.1:0-2500 GCA_017312705.2 Penaeus japonicus | reverse complement strand
TTAGAGTTATGGCAGGGACTGAAGATCAATGAGGTGCCACCAATGGTCGTTCCTTTGGTAGAATGTTAATAGAAGATGAGCCAAGGGCGGTGGCAACGAGGAAGCTAGACCGCTAGTCATGGAGATGGGCAGTTAGATAGATAGATAGATAGATAGATAGATAGGTTGTGTTTGCACCGTTTGGCTCTGGGGAGTGGTCATTCATATTTGCATACTGATGAGAGCAATGGAACCAACCGAAGGGTTTGCTTCGTTTATTGAGGGTGTTAGGCACTTACAAAGTTCCTGATGGTGTCAAGAGTGCAAGTAATAGATACGGCATGTTTGTTAGGTGGATGGGATGTCCTTGACTTAGTGACCTTGCCGGGCGGGATAGGCCAAGTGGAGATCAGGTCAGGAGGGAAATGCCTCTCCTTCCGCGGTGTCTGACGGCGAGAGGTAAGGTGGAGATATAGCCTGACCTCATATCGGCCTGGGTCAAGAATATAATTGCGACCCTTTTTCCTCCAAGAGGATAAGAATAAAATCGTGACCGCCACGTGCTTGGACGTGTCTGACGGACAGAGAAAGAAAGGGAGTAAGCTAGACCTCCGGTACCAAAGGAGCAGCGAGATGTCTCCTTGGGTCCTCTAGTCTTTTGAGGTATGCCCTTGGGCATGGCATAGTAACCTCTAAGCCTCCCAGCCAGGGTCACGGTGAAGCTACGGTAAGACAGGTGGTGGATGGAGGGAAAACAAACAGATAGATTCAGTTCATGGCTTCTCCTCCATAGACGCTGGGCAAAGGATCTCTCCAGTTAAAGACACTGGCCAGGGTCACCAGTCTTGTAAAGACTACTGCTGCTGGAGAAAGCAACGGGAAACTACTCCAGAACTTTACCCTCGTACAGTCATACAAAAGAAGCCAAAAGAACAAAACCAGAACAGTGTAAATATGGCCATTGTGCGACCCCCTGGTGGACGACGGTCGCTCGGTCGGAATGTGGCTGGTCAACAGGGCTACAGACGCATGATAACCAACGTCAGGTCCTGACACGGCACTCAAAGAAGAATATATATATATATATATATATATATATATATATATATATATATATATATATATATATATATATTCATTTATCTTATGAATTGTTACAAAGAAAGTGTTTTGAAATCTTTAACAATATGTTCATTATGTGCAAATCTTACCTAGAAACAAAGATGACCTATGTATAAACAATGTTTGTGTCGCTGTCCACTTAGGTTTCAAAGTTTGTGACTTTGAACTTATAGCTTGAAGTCATTTTAAGATAATGGCACTTCGGAGAGGACACTAAAAATGTCATAGTTAATGACAATGTAATCTTCGAGATACTTCATTACTTTTTTGTTTTGTAGAAAACATGAGATAAATAGAATCAAAACACACCAAACCCCAGGTACAAATTTGTTATTTTTCCGTGAGATATTTTCTGTAAAGATAAACCACATACCATATGAAGTGATAAACCTCTATATAGAGACGGGCAGGCGAAATTCTTATAAAAAGAGTCCCGCCAAAGGAATGACCAGTTGAGTATCTTGCCATGACTTACTCATGATAATGCACTGCACAGTAAGGCAATTTGATTAATTATAACATACGGCTGTGGAAAGAGCTACCAAGAGTATGTACAGTCACACTATGATTAATAGCAATGCAGTCTGCCCTTTAGCAGCAAGTTCCGTAGACCAACCGTGAAAATTACCCATGAACTATAAATCGCAGATAAATGAAATAATTGCAAATGATAAAAATCTTGTTACTATGGAAACACTTACGGCAAAAACCTTTTAAGCTCCACATGTTCCACACTATTTTATACTTATAGTCGCAGTGTTTATGTTCAAAGAGAATGAACACGGAAATATGCAAAAATAATATAAACCCACGGACTGTGATGTTTGCGAAAGAGGTTCATGCAAAAATGTAATGTAATAATGATGATATTAATTTTAATGCCAGTATAAAACAAGCACAATCATTTGACACCCTTGGATGCACCATCAGGAATACATAGCAAGTGTATAACTAAAGAAAGTATGTAGTTGATTTATATAGGCAAATCTTAAGTACTAACAGCACAGTCTACACGAAAATGTGAACGCTAAGAAGCACAGTGTAGTACAAAGCCAAACCGTACTTCCACTTACCTTCAAGGAAATTTGAAATCCATCAACTTCAAGGAAATATTTCCAAAACAAAAGAAGGGCAAAGTCGATAACTAAACAAGAATTGTCAAAAGGTTTAGATTCTCTACTTTCTATATACAATACTGAATACCTCCAAATAGTATAAATGTCCCACATGATTAGAGATAAAGCGATCTACGGTGAAAGATATAAAACGAGGAATAAATGTTTAAATAAACATTGGAGAGGATGATTAACCGCAAGTCGAGGTGGCACTGCGGCTTCCTCGTTCGTACCTTTCCAGAAATTAACGTTCACCGCCAAATAGGTTGGGCTGCGAACGGCTG
>BOPN01008826.1:27500-35000 GCA_017312705.2 Penaeus japonicus | reverse complement strand
AATTATAAACAGATGATAATAGCAATGATGATGATAGTAATGACAGTAATACTAGTAGAGAAGATGATAATAATGATAGTGATAATATTTTTCATGATGATAATATTAGTAATAGTAATAATTGATAGTAGGTGTAGATAGTAACAACAACAGCAATGATAATGATAATGATGAAAGTAATAATAATATAATGATAATGATAATGATAATGATAATAAGGATAATGATGAAAGTAATACTGATATAATGATAATGATGATAATGATAATGATAATAATGATAATTATAATAACATCAGTAATGATGATAATTAAAATGATAATGATAATAATGATAATGGTAATAATGATAATGATAATGATAATAATGATAATAATAATAATAATGATAATAATATAAATAATAATGATAATCAAAATGATAATGATTATGATGCGAGTAATAATGATAATAATAGCAATAGTAATGATAATAATAATAATAAAAGATAACTATAAAACGATAATAATAATAACAGTAATGGTTATTATCATCATCATTATTATCATAAATAATAGTTATGATAATATTGATAATGATAATAAAAAGGATTATGATATTAATAATAATGATAATAATAACACAGATAATGATAAAACGGATGATAATAATGTTGATCTTAATGATAATAATGATAATGATTATGATAACAATAAAAATTATAACAGATTTAGCAACAGAAGCAATAATAATGATGGTGAAATTAAAAATATCTGCATAACACTGCTCCAACACATTAGTTGCAACAACGAATGATATAATGATAACAACTATCTCTCAAATGAACATGGCCCCTCTAATGCCAACAGCCGCTTTACCTGACAGTCAGAATTGCATCGTTATGTCATCGGCGAACTATTTATATCAACTACTTTGCATTTGACTTTAGAATCACTACTCAGTGAATATATTTGTTCAGTCGTAACCCAACAGACGTGTGTTCGCAAAAAAATAAAAAACATCATGCATTTGTCACAGATTGTATTTCCGTCCATGATGAAAGCAAATTGCCTTCAGAGTGAGTGAGACCTCATATCGGTTTTCGAAATTCAGTGTCAGTGGCCGGACGTAGCCTCAGAGGAGACTACGTGTAGCCCAGGAATGCCGGTATTGTTTGGCACTCCGCTCTCTCTTTCGCGAGTAAGGGTAGTCACGTAGAGAAGGAGTTGATATGGCTCTACTATAATGTCTGATGAAAGGGATATGTGGGTGTCTTAATGCGCTGAAATAAATTACGAAGTTAAATTGTTTTGAATGAATTCCCGATCGTCGAAGTCACGTCATATATATATATATATATATATATATATATATATATATATATATATATATATATATATATATATATATATATATATATATATTCATATATATATATATATATATATTTATATATATATTCATATATATATATATATATATATATATATATATATATATATATATATATATATATATATATATATATATGTGATATATATATATATATATATATGTATATATATATATATATATATATATATATATATATATATATATATATATATATATATATTCACAGAGCGAGGACAGTTGTCGAATGCGTAGGATCATAATTAAGGATAAGGTTTCTAATCATGCTGATATTGGTAATAAACATGATTTTAGGGTTATTGCAATAATCATACAGATAAATCAGTGATTAATGGGAAAACATGGTGATGATAATTTTGGTGAAATGATAATCTCAGCATCAACAACAACAACAAAGATTATAATGTATATGATAAAGAAGGATACATGAGTATAGAATAAAACAACAACAACAACAGGTGTATTGGTGATGATAAATACAAATTAAAATGATATAATGTTAATCTGCTATGATTATAAGGATGAAAATAAAACTAAAGTAAGAAGAACGACAACAAAAACAGTAATGCTTACGGTGATAATGGCATTGATAGTTTTAATGATAAAGTATAGTAATAGTAGTATCAGCAATAATGATATCAATTATAATGATAAATATGGCACTTCTACATGATGGCATTGATAATAACACCCATACTAGTTATGAGTTACTATTATGGTCCCTACGGAAGACTATTAATGACTAATCTTGATGATTATTTGCAATGAAGGAGAGCACTATGACAAGCCAAAGTGACAACATCATTGCACACTATCTTCCCACTGACATTTTTCAGTGTTGCAACAGGATGATTTGTTCAGGAGCGGTGACGCACTGTCCTATAGATCTAAAAGTTAAAATCGTAGATAAAAAGTTAAGTGAAGTGAGAGTGAAATACTGTCTATACGAGGACTGGTTAGTGAATAATTCATGAAGGAAAGGGGTGGAGCTCAAGGCAGGAAGGAGAGATTTCAAGGCACAGGTCGACGACAGACATCAGGCGATTGGAAAGCGGGGATGTTGGAAAGCGAATGATGTTTGTGCATTATGCAATTGTCATCCGATGATAATTATTTTAAATGATATTAAAGACATTATAATAATGATAAAGCATACAAACACCATCTGATGATAGTGATCATGGCGCTAATGGTGATAAGGTGAATAGATGGATAATGATAATAATACCATTAATGAGAATAATGATGATGGAAGGAAAAATAGTGGTCTGGTTGATAATGAGAATAAGGATGATAATAATAATGATAAAGCCAACGACGATGAGGATGAAGGAAGTGAAATCAATAATAAAGCCGTTGAAAAACAACAACAATGATGATGACAATGATAAGGATACTACTACTAATAATAATGAGAGAAATTAAAATAATGATAATAAAAATAAGGATAATGACCGTAGTAACAATAATGATAATGACAAAAAGAATCAGTAAAACGATAATAGTAAAAGTAAAAACAATAATAGTAATAATGATAACAAATAATGATAAAAGTAATAGGAAGAGAAATAACAATGATAATACTAAAGATAACAATGATAATGATGATGATAATAATAGTAATTAGAACGATAACAATAACAATGTTAATCATAATAGCAGTAATAGCAATGGTAATGATAATGATCATGATATTAATGATAATGATGATAATGATATGGGTGATAACAACAATGATAATGATGATAATCAGAACCATAAGGGTATGACTAATTAAAATACTAATGACAATGAAGATTTTAATGATAATAAAGATGATAATGATAATAAAGATGATAATGAAAATAATGATAATGATGATTATTACAATAATGATAGTAATGACGATGATGATGATAATGATAAAGAAAATGATTATGATTATAACACAAATAACAATAGTTTGAATAATATTATGACGATAATGAAAATGGTGGTAATAATGACGATAATGATATTGATCGTAATTATAATGATAATAATGATAATGCTATTGATAAGGATAATGGTAATGATGATAATGATGCTGATGAAAAGGACAATGATGATAATGATAGCAAAATTAATAGTAATAATTGCAATACAACAATAATAAAAAATAATAACAATGATACTATCACTGCTACTAATGATAAAGATAATAGTGATAATGATAGTAACAGTAAAAATGATAACAAATCAATAATAAAAATGATAAAAGTAATATTGGTATGATCTTAATGATAATAATGATCATGATAAAGATAATGATAAGGATAATGATAATCATAATCATAAAGATATTGAAAATGATAATGCTAACAATATTTTAAAAGTGATAATAATAATGATGATAATAATGATGACAATAATAACGATAACAACAATAAAAAAGGCAATGATGATATTATTGATAATCAGATAATAATGATGACAGTGTTGATGTTAACAATAATGATGATATCATCAACAACAATAATCATAAAAATTATGATACTGATGGTGTTGATAATAATTATGATAATACTAATAATGAAAATTAGATAAGAGGATAGAATTGAAAACAAGGATACTGATAACAATGATGATAATGATTATAACAATAACAATAATGATAATGATAATAATAATCTCAATGATAGTAATGATAATGATAATAATATTAGTAATAGTAATAATAATGATGATGATGATAACGACAATAATGATGATAATGATAATAATATTAATAATAGTAATAATAATGATGATGATGATAACGACAATAATGATGATAATGATAATGATAATAATCCTAATGATGCTGATGATAATGATGATAATTGCAAGAAAACAAATGTTAGTAATGATAATAATCAATCAACAATAATCAATATAAAGATAATGATGAAAAGGACAATGATAATCATAATGGTAATAATAGTAATGTAGATGACATTAATGAGGATGTCAAACACAGCTGAGGCACAAAAGCAAGAATAATAACGATGATAATGATAATGATTGTACTGGGGATACTATCATTACGATATCCTTGCGCACTAACGACAATAATCATAATGACGATAATGCTGTTAGCAACAGAAATGCTAAAAAGACAATTGTAAGAAAAAACATAAGTGAGACTGAATGAAATAGAATGTTTTGCGTTGTGAATTACTCATTCACTTTCTGTTACTCATACAACAATAGGATTAGATAATGATAATAATCAAAATGTTAATAATGATCATGATGATAGTGATGAAAATCTTAATAATGATAATAATGATAATGATGATAGTGATGAAACTGATAATACTCATGATAATAATGATAACAGTTATGATAGAGTGAATACGTAACTTCTACTGTTACCACTACTACTACTACTACGAACGGCAGCAATAATGATTATCCTCATTGCCATTATCATATGTAAATCACAATAGTTATGATGATATTAGCAATTCGAATGGACCCACAGATACTCGGCCGAGGAACTGACGTCAGTGGAGCAGTTGTGGAAAGGGACCACCAACACACGCTACTCATACAACCCGAAGCAAATACTTTAGAAATGATCCCTTTTGCGTCAATATTCGCGAAGATTAGTGGATAATGGGTAAGCTGTAATAAATAACGAATTATATGCAAATAAGCGAGCTTATGACTAAATTATACGAAGCACCGAACTTCAGGCTTAATCCTTAACACTCTGGATGGGAAAATGAGCCTCTTTGTAATGCTGTGTTTATGCAGAGTAATCAGTTTCATTAAGGGTAATCTAAATCATTTAGATTTGCGGGACACAAACTTATTGCTTTTGATTCTAATGTAAGGCTGAATGTTGATTAACTATGGGCTATGATATGTCATCTCCAAAGCCGTCTTTGGTCCTGTTCAAATGTGGCTTTGCTCCCTCTCCGCGAGCTCTCCTCTTCGGGGACCGGACTTGAGAGATGTTCCGATAGTTGTAAAAAAACGCTGAGCCTCCGACGCGTGAATGTTAATCGGAAACCGCAGTTATATCGCCGACTCTGCGGATGAAAATGAATTTTGAGTTATTGTCGCGATAGGTGGCGCTGTTATAATAATGAAATGGAATGTCGCATAATCTATCGGGCCGGCGTCATTTGAAATTATAATCACCTATTTATCCCACGGCTGTTTGATATTTGGTTCATTAACTCCCGGTGTAATTGAGAATGAACAAATATGTCACATCAAAGTTTAATGATATGATGGAACCGATGGCATTCATTTTCATAAGGGCGAGGACGTGCGCGGAGGGGGAGGGGCAGGGGGGGGGGGGCACGGGGGACCTGCCTGGTGGAGGCCGAGTGAGGGTGGGGAGAGGGGCGGGGGAGGGGGAAGACAACGCTGGCGAATGGAAAATAAGATCGGAGGTTAATTTAGGGGCGCGAGGCAGCGTGGAAGGACGAGGGGAGAAGCCCCGGAGAGGAAGGGGAGGTGGGGAGGGGAGGCAGTGGGTGGGTGGGTGGGTGGGTGGGTGGGAGGAAATGAATCAGGGTCACGGGGTCGGGGAGAGGAGGAGAAAGGTATGGGCGAGGAGACGGGGAGAGCCGGGGCGAGCCGGGGAGAAGGAACAGCGGACTCAGAGGATGCGGTGAAGTGGGGGGAGGGGGGGAGGGGGGTATGGGAGGAGACGAGCGCGAGGTGGGAGGGCGACCTTAATAGCTCTTTGAGTAAGCCGATAAGCATAGGGAGGATGTGGATAAACAAGTCCGTAAATAAACGACGAATGAACGAACGCACGCGAGGCGAAGCGAACGACGACGTTAGGAGTGCGCATTCGCGAAAACCGGAGCATGCTACCACCGGCACACACACACACGCACACGCACAGTGCCATGCACATGCACACGCACACAAAAAACAGAGCATGTGAATATATTTCGTTTTTAAAAGTGGTCACTCCTCCATTACATTTATGTGCAAAATTCGCGTCACCAGATACCCCACCCTCGTGTGATTGGATTTCTCTTAATTAAACAGCAGTTTCAAAACAATTTGCATCAATACAGTGGGGGCAAAAATCTGCTACCCTGTGGATATCCCCCTGTATATGAATATAGAACATTGGGAATAATTGTTTATTGCATTTATTGGCCCCGCTCGCCATGCACCGCTCAACCCTCCCCTCACATGCACTTAACGACATGAATGCACTGCAGCCAATACATACAATGCAAACCGGGGACGCAAGGGGGGACGGTGAGAGAGAGAGAGAGAGAGAGCGAGAGAGAGCGAGCGAGCGAGCAAGGCCTGGCAGTCCGCTGGGGTGCCAGGGGGTATGGGAAGGAGAAAAAGAGAAAGAGAGAGAGCAAGATAGAGAGACAGATAGATGGATAGATAGATAGAGAGAGATAGATAGATAGATAGATAGATAGAGAGAGAGAGAGAGAGAGAGAGAGAGAGAGAGAGAGAGAGAGAGAGAGAGAGAGAGAGAGAGAGAGAGAAGGGAAAGAGGATGTAAAAGGGGGAAATTAAAGAGAAAAGAGAGGAGTAGAAGGGACATACTGCGTCACAGAAAAATTGTAATTATAAAAAAGTGTTTTTGCGTCTTTTTTGCGAAACAGGTAGATAAACAAATATGCATACAAACAGGCAAGCATATAGACAAAAAGAGAGAGAATGAAAGGGAGACAGAAAGATGGAGAAAGAGATAGATAGATATAGAGTGAGAGCAACGCAGAGAAAAAGAGAAAAGGTCAGATGGAAATAAATATATATATCTATATCTATACGTGTTACGGAGCAAATTCGAGAGCGTGGTAGGGGGATAAAGTGAGGATTGGGACGCAGGGAGCACTGACTGATAAAACGTGGGGAGATGAAAAGAGGAATAACACTAGATGAAAAAGGGAGAACGTAGAAACACACACAACACAACATGCGAGAGGCAAAACCGAATGCGCGGGAACTAATATAATACCGGTTGGACATGGCGACATGGGGGAGGGGGGTGAGGGGCCGATGGGTGGGTGAGGGGGCGGGGAGAGGAGGGGAGGATACGGGAGGCACTGCATGAAGGCATGGGCTGAGGAGGGGGAGGAGGCGGGGAGGGGAGGCATAGGGATGCAGGGA
>BOPN01008826.1:7500-10000 GCA_017312705.2 Penaeus japonicus | reverse complement strand
ATCCTCCTCGCGCTCCCTCCCTCCGGCGCGGGAACTCCAATATCTCCCACACGCCACGATGAACCCTCGCGCCACTACTGCAGAATTTTGGACTTTGATGCGGGAGGCTGCTGGAACTCTCGAAAAAGGGACAGCAGGCGTTAGATAGTTACGATAAGTGACGAATGATATCTCGTTTAGTCGAAATGTAATTGCAATGCAAGATAGGTAATCATAAGTAAAGTTGCCGATGCAGTACTTTTGCTTTCTTATCATAAACCCCAATAAGACAGACAGTAATGGATGTTGTTATAGAATAAGAGGTAAGTTATGCAGGTAAAACATATATAAACATATGCTTTCTACCCTTGCGGGTATGTATTATAGTTATCACAGTTACTTATTTAAAGTTTATGAATAACTAAGAATATTTGGAACACAAGTTACCTCTAAATAATGCAATCTTCATTGAAAACTTCCCTGAGTTATGTAAGACGTAACTATTGCTCTGAAAAGGAACGGCATAATAGAGTTGCCATTTACACAAACGCAGTTGCCTGCCCTCACACGGCGCAAGTGTCCTTTCATCTCATCACTTAAGTTGCCACTGTGCCTGGGCTAAGAACGCGTCGCACGATTACTGGGCATGCACATCCGATATCGTCATACATCATGCACTCTTCACAGGACAGAGGAGCGAATCATACACAGATACATATATATATGTATACACTAAATAAATAAGACTCCGGCAATGTAGTCGAAGCGCCGACACCCGCCTTATGTTTACTTATGCAGCTCATGCGTTAGAGATATTGATAATGTGTGCAATATATATTACCTCTGCGTAGGATATTCAACATAGAAAAGGCACGCAAAAATCACGAACACACACATTGAGACATATATGTATATCCACAAATATGAGCTCGTCTATTTAATTAATTATGTATGTACATTATTCGACAACACATTGCTTGAATACAACAATTAACACATGAGTGAACAAGTGGCTGTAGGGGAATATACAAATAAAAACCTGTTCAGAAAAAGGATAGATGAAAGAACAGAAACCAATATAGGAACACATGCACAAAATTAATAAACATAGGAATAGTGATACAGAAAACGAGATGATTAAACAGGTGAGATACCTTTTTTTGTAATATAATTTTCTTTAAACTAGAGCAATATTGGCAATAGTTATATATAGTCATGATAGACATACCTAGTAAAATATTTAGTACACAGATAACACGCAATAAATGTATGAAATTTCAGCATGGAAGACAGTCAAGACCTAAGTGAAAAGTGAGGCAAAGTATTTCAAACAAAATATTCCTTCACGCGACGTTTATAAAAAAAACTACGGTAAAAGCTATCCTCATTTCACTACTAAAAACTTTTGAGAAATTTGATATGAATTGACGCTAAGGAGTAGTAAAGAGTAACAGGTATTATGGGGGAAATTATTACTAAGAAAATAGAAAGAGAGAGCAAATAAAAGAAAGAGATAGAGAGATAGATAGAAAGAAAGAGAGAGAGAGAGAGAGAGAGAGAGAGAGAGAGAGAGAGAGAGAGAGAGAGAGAGAGAGAGAGAGAGAGAGAGAGAGAGAGAGAGAGAGAGAGAGAGAGAGAGAGAGAGAGAGAGAGAGAGAGAGAGAGAGAGAGAGAGAGAGAGAGAGAGAGAGAGAGAGAGAGAGAAAGAAAGGAAAGAGCGAGCAAGAGAGCGAACGAGAGAGGGGGAGAGCTGGAGAAAAGAGGGATAGAGAGAGAAAGAGAGAAAGAGAGAAAGAGTGAGAGAAAGAGAGAGAGAGAGAGAGAGAGAGAGAGAGAGAGAGAGAGAAAGAGAGAGCAAAAGAAAGAGAATAAGAATGAATGTCCAAATCCCTCATGCCTCGAGGCAGACATTTCCTAGAGAGTATCCACAGCGTCGTTATGGGGGAATTAAAATTGCAATTGACCAGTGGACGGGATGGCTGACACGGCAGCAGGGAGGCGCCATCACCTTGGGACGCTGGTAAGGACTTGTACCTCATGTAAATCCGAATTATGAATCAGTTCGGGTGAGTAATGCTTCGGTGGCTATGTTAATTTTCTGACGTGTATGGGGAGCTGGGGGAGGGGTGGGGTGTAGGCTATAGGCAGGCTGTGGAAGAATCGTGTCATGGAAAGATTGATGATAATAAGGGACTGAGGGAGGAATAAGGGAAGAGAGCACAAAAGCTGCTCTTCCATTTCTATTACCTCCTTTCTTTCATTCTATCTCTCCCCCCTCCTTCCCTCCCCCTTCCCGTATCTCTTTTTTCTCTTTAACTTTAACTCTCTCTTACCATTTCTTTCTCTTTCACACAGGCTATCCCCCCACTCTCTCACTTTCTCTTTCATGCACGGATACGGGTGCATAGCGCGGAGGGAACCGGCCGTGCGTTTCCTCTTTTAAGATTCTAGCGGCGCGTGAGAAAGTACTGACGTGCGGTGAAGTGCGGCTGAAGTGCAATCGTGTAAAGGGAAGTCAAAA
>BOPN01008825.1:32500-40036 GCA_017312705.2 Penaeus japonicus | reverse complement strand
TTTATTAATATATATATATATATATATATACATATATATGCATGTATGTATGTACGTATTATCTACAACACATACAGATATGCAATCCACACAGACCCATCTCTCCACTGCCGTCTCCTGGTTATAGAATACTAATAATGTACAATGCGGTCGGAGTGGCAGGGAGACAAGTTTGACAAGTTCCAGGCTTTTGGGAATGAGAGAGAGAAGTGATGAGGTCAAACTTCTGTGACCTTTTGCACTCGTCGGCTCTTGCTACGTTCAATAAATACAGACTCGAAGAGAGGAAGGAGGAAGAAGAAGGGGGGCGGGGAGGAGGAGGAGGAGGAGGAGGAAGAAAAAAAGAAGAGGAGGAAGAAGGAGGGGGTTGAGAGAGAGGAAGAAGAGGAAGGGGGGGAAGAAGGAGGGGGTGGAGAGAGAGGAAGGAGGAGGAGGAAGGAGGGGTTTAGAGGGGGGAAGAGGAGGAGGAATGAGGAGGAGTAGGAGGAAAGGGTAGAGAGAAGAGGTGGATGAGGAGGACGAAGAAAGGTTAAGAGGGTGGAAAGTAGAACAGGGTAGAAGGAGGAGGTGGAGGGGAAGGAAGAAGAAGAAGAACCAGAGGAGGAAGTGGAGGAGGACAGGGTAGAAGGAAATGGTGGATGAGAGGGAAGAAGAGGAAACAGAAGAGGAGGAGGCCACGGTAAAAGGAATAGGCGGAGGAGAAGGAGGAAGAGTAGGAATGGAGATGGAGGAGAAGGAGGAGGAGGTGAAAGACAAGGTAGAGAAGAAAGAAGAAGAAGAAGAGGAAGAGTAGGAGGAGGTGGAGGAAGAAAGGATAGAAATGAAGAAGGATGAAAAAAAGAAAATGAGGAAGAGGAGGAGAAGGAGGACAGGGTAGAGGGAAGAGGTGGCAGAGAAGAAATAAGAAGATGGAAGGAGGAAGTGAGCGACGACGATGGAAGCAGAAGGAGGAGGAGGAGGAGGAGGAGGCGGTGAGGAGGAGGAGGAGGAGGAGGAGGAGGAGGAGGAGGAGGAGGAGGAGGAGGAGGCGGTGAGGAAAGGCCAATCGCAAGAGCTTTAGAGCCAATGAATATTGAAATGAGAGAGCCTGGCTTTAACACTTGCCTAAGCACGCGCGCTTCCTTGCCCTCGACACCCCTCGTCCCTCCCCTCCCCCTCCCCTCTCCATCCCCTCCCACTCCCCTCATCCCTCCCCTCTCTCTCCCCTCATCCCCTCACCCCCTCCCCTCATCCCTCCCCTCACCCTCCCCTCATCCCTCCCCTCATCCCATCTCTCATCCCTCCCCTCATCCCTCCCCTCACCCCTCCCCTCTCCCTCCCCTCACCCTTCCCTCATTCCTCCCATCTCCCTCCCCTCACCCCTCCTCTCACCCCCTCACCTCCTCCTCCCTCCTCTCACCCTCCCCTCCTCCCTCCCCTCATCTCTCCCCTCACCCACTCACCCCTCCCCTCGCACTCCTCTCACCCCTCCCCTCACCCTCCTTACCTCGCACCCCCCCCCCCCAACCCACCCGTTGCTCCGAAGTCCTCCATCCCCCTCATCCCATCTCTCATCCCTCCCCTCATCCCTCCCCTCACCCTCCCTCACCCTCCCCCACCCTCCCTCATCTCTCCCCTCTCCCTCCCCTCATCCCATCTTCTCATCCCTCCTCATCCCTCCCCTTCACCCTCCCTCACCCTCCCCTCATCCCCTCCCCCTCACCCTCCTCCCCTCATCCCTCCCCACCTCCCCCATCCCTCCCTCACCCCCCTCCCCCACTCCCTCATCCCTCCCCTCACCCCTCCCCTCATCCCTCCCCTCATCCCTCCCCTCACCCCTCCCCTCACCCTCCCCTCATCCCTCCCCTCATCCCTCCCCCTCTCCCTCCCCTCACCCCTCCCCTCACCCCTCCCCTCATCCCTCCCCTCACCCCTCCCCCTCATCCCTCCCCTCACCCTCCCCTCATCCCTCCCCTCACCCCTCCCCTCATCCCTCCCCTCGTCCCTCCCCTCCTCCCTCCCCTCATCCCTCCCCTCCCCCTCCCCTCATCCCTCCCCTCACCCTCCCCTCATCCCTCCCCTCATCCCTCCCCTCATCCCTCCCCTCACCCTCCCCTCACTTCTCCCCCTCATCCCTCCCTCACCTCCCTCATCCCTCCCCTCACCCCTCCCCTCATCCCTCCCCCACCCCCTCCCTCATCCCTCCCCTCATCCCTCCCCTCACCCTCCTCATCCCCTCCCTCACCCCTCCCTCATCCCTCCCTCCCCCTCACCCTCCCCTCATCCCTCCCCCTCATCCCTCCCCCTCACCCTCCCCTCATCCCTCCCCCCTCACCCTCCCTCATCCCTTCTCTCCCCTCACCCCCTCCCCTCATCCCTCCCCTCATCCCTCCCCTCACCCTCCCCTCATCCCTCCCCTCACCCTCCCCTCATCCCTCCCCTCATCCCTCCCCTCATCCCTCCCCCTCTCCTCCCCTCATCCCATCTCTCATCCCTCCCCTCATCCCCTCCCCTCATCCCTCCCCCTCACCCTCCCCTCATCCCTCCCCCTCACCCCCTCCCCTCATCCCTCCCCTCACCTCCCCTCATCCCTCCCCACCCCTCCCTCATCCCTCCCCCCTCACCCTCCCCTCATCCCATCTCTCATCCCCTCACCCCTCCCCTCATCCCTCCCCTCACCCCTCCCCTCACCCCTCCCCTCACCCCTCCCCTCATCCCCTCACCTCCTCATCCCTCCCCTCTCATCCCTCCCCTCCTCCCCTCATCCCCTCATCCCTCCCCCCCTCACCCTTCCTCATCCCTCCCCTCACCCTCCCCCTCATCCCTCCCCCCTCACCCCCTCCCCTCATCCCTCCCCTCACCCTCCTCCCCTCATCCCTCCCTTTCACCCCTCCCCCTCATCCCTCCCCTCTCCCTCCCCCTCATCCCATCTCTCATCCCCCCCCTCATCCCTCCCCCTCACCCTCCCCTCACCTCCCCTCATCCCCTCCCCTCACCCTCCTCATCCCTCCCTCATCCCTCCCCCACCCCTCCCCATCCCTCCCCCTCACCCCTCCCCTCATCCCTCCCCTCATCCCTCCCTCACCCCCTCCCTCCCCTCACCCCTCCCCTCACCCCTCCTCCCCCTCATCCCTCCCCTCACCCTCCCCTCATCCCTCCCCTCATCCCTCCCCTCTCCCTCCCCTCATCCCCTCATCCCTCCCCTCACCCTCCCCTCATCCCTCCCCTCACCCTCCCCTCATCCCTCCCCTCATCCCTCCCCTCATCCCTCCCCTCACCCTCCCCTCATCCCTCCCTTCACCCTCCCCTCATCCCTCCCCTCTCCCTCCCCTCATCCCATCTCTCATCCCCCCCCTCATCCCTCCCCTCACCCTCCCCTCACCCTCCCCTCATCCCTCCCCTCACCCTCCCCTCATCCCTCCCCCTCATCCCCTCCCCCTCACCCCTCCCCTCATCCCTCCCCTCACCCCTCCCCTCATCCCCTTCCCTCATCCCTCCCCTCACCCTCCCTCATCCCTCCCCTCACCCCCTCCCCTCATCCTCCCCTCATCCCTCCCCTCACCCCTCCCCTCACCCCTCCCCTCACCCCTCCCCTCATCCCTCCCCTCACCCTCCCCTCATCCCTCCCCTCTCCCTCCCCTCATCCCATCTCTCTCATCCCTCCCCCCTCATCCCCCCTCCCCTCATCCCTCCCCCTCACCCTCCCTCATCCCTCCCCTCACCCTCCCCTCTCCCCCTCCCCTCATCCCTCCCCCTCACCCTCCCTCATCCCTCCCCTCACCCTCCCCCTCATCCCTCCCTTCACCCCCTCCCTCATCCCTCCCCTCATCCCTCCTCCCTTCACCCTCCCCCTCATCCCTCCCCTCACCTCCCCTCACCCCTCCCCTCATCCCTCCTCCCCCTTATCCCTCCCCTCCCTCCCCTCATCCCTCCCCTCATCCCTCCCCTCACCCTCCCTCTCATCCCTCCCCTCATCCCTCCCCTCACTCTCCCTCATCCCTCCTCCCCTCACCTCCTCTTCATCCCTCCCCTCTCTCCCTCCCCCTCATCCCCTCATCCCTCCCCTCACCCTCCCCTCATCCCTCCCCTCATCCCCTCATCCCTCCCCCTCACCCTCCTCACCCTCCCCCCTCCCTCCCTCTCCCTCTCCCTCCCCTCCCCTCTCCCTCCCTCCCCTCATCCCTCCCCTCATCCCTCCCCTCATCCCTCCCCTCTCCCTCCCCCTCATCCCCTCATCCCTCCCCTCATCCCCTTCCCCTCACCCCCCTCCCCCTCATCCCTCCCCTCACCCTCCCCTCATCCCTCCCCTCACCTCCCCTCATCCCTCCCCTCACCCTCCCTCATCCCTCCCCTCACCTCCCTCTCATCCCTCCCCATCCCTCCCCTCACCCCTCCCCTCATCCCTCCCCTCACCCTCCCCTCATCCCTCCCCTCATCCCTCCCCTCTCCCTCCCCTCATCCCTCCTCCCCTCACCCTCCTCAATCCCTCCCCTCATCCCTCCCCTCTCCCTCCCCTCATCCCCTCATCCCTCCCCTCACCCTCCCCTCATCCTCCCCCCACCCTCCCTCATCCCTCCCCCTCACCCCCCCTCATCCCTCCCCCTCACTCCCCCTCATCCCTCCCCCTCATCCCTCCCCTCTCCCTCCCCTCATCCCCTCATCCCTCCCCTCACCCTCCCCTCATCCCTCCCCTCACCCCTCCCCTCTCCCTCCCCTCACCCTCCCCTCATCCCTCCCCTCATCCCTCCCCTCATCCCTCCCCTCATCCCTCCCCCCCTCACCCCTCCCCCTCACCCCCTCCCTCACTTCCTCCCTCTTCACCCCCTCCCCTCATCCCTCCCCTCTCCCTCCCTCACCCCTCCCCTCATCCCTCCCTCATCCCTCCCCCTCACCCCCTCCCTCCCCTCACCCCTCCCCTCTACCCCCTCCCTCATCCCTCCCCTCACCCCTCCCCCTCACCCCTCCCCCTCATCCCTCCCCTCTCCCTCCCCCTCATCCCCTCATCCCTCCCTCACCCCTCCCCATCCCTCTCCCCTCACCCCTCCCCTCATCCCTCCCCTCACCCTCCCTCATCCTCCCCTCTCCCTCCCCTCATCCCCTCATCCTCCCCTCACCCTCCCTCATCCCTCCCCTCACCTCCTCCCCTCTCCCTCCCCTCACCCTCCCCCCTCATCCCCCCCTCATCCCTCCCCTCATCCCTCCCCTTCATCCCTCTCCCCCACCCCTCCCCCTCACCCCTCCCTCATCCCTCCCTTCACCCCTCCCCCTCATCCCTCCCCTCACCCTCCCCTCATCCCTCCCCTCATCCCTCCCCTCATCCCTCCCCTCACCCCTCCCTCATCCCCCTCACCCCTCCCTCATCCCTCCCCCACCCCTCTCCCCCTCACCCCCTCCTCATCCCTCCCCTCTCCCTCCCCTCATCCCCTCATCCCTCCCCTCACCCTCCCCTCATCCCTCCCCCTCACCCCCTCCCCTCTTCTCATCCCTCCCCTCATCCCTCCCCTCATCCCTCCCCTCATCCCTCCCCTCACCCCTCCCCCTCATCCCCCTCTCCCTCCCTCACCCTCCTCATCCCTCCCTTCACCCCCTCCCCTCATCCCTCCCCTCTCCCTCCCCTCATCCCATCTCTCATCCCTCCCCTCATCCCTCCCCTCATCCCTCCCCTCACCCTCCTCCCTCATCCCTCCCTCATCATCCCTCCCCTCACCCTCCCCCTCATCCTCCCCTCATCCCTCCCCTCACCCTCCCCTCATCCCTCCCCTCACCCTCCCCTCATCCCTCCCCTCACCCTCCCCCCATCCCTCCCCTCACCCCTCCCCCTCCCCCTCACCCCTCCCCTCACCCCTCCCCTCACCCCTCCCCCTCACCCCTCACCCTCACCCCTCCCCTCACCCCTCCCCCTCACCCCTCCCCTCACCCCTCCCCCTCACCCCTCCCCTCATCCCTCCCCTCTCCCTCCCCTCATCCCTCCCCTCACCCTCCCTCATCCCTCCCCTCACCCTCCCCCTCATCCCTCCCCCTCACCCTCCCCTCGCAAATTCCCCCTCACCCCCTCCCTCATCCCTCCCCCTCATCCCTCCCCTCACCCTCCCCTCATCCCTCCCCCTCACCCTCCCCTCATCCCTCCCCCACCCTCCTCATCCCTCCCCCTCACCCTCCCCTCATCCCTCCCCCTCACCCCTCCCCTCATATCCCTCCCCCCCTCACCCTCCCCTCATCCCCTCATCCCTCCCCTCACCCTCCCCTCATCCCTCCCCCTCTCCCTCCCTCATCCCTCCCCCTCACCCCCTCCCCTCATCCCCTCCCCTCATCCCCTCACCCCTCCCCTCATCCCTCCCCTCACCCTCCCCTCATCCCTCCCCTCACCCCTCCCCTCATCCCTCCCCTCACCCTCCCCATCCCTCCCCTCACTCCCCTCATCCCTCCCTTCACCCTCCCTCATCCCTCCCCCCTCATCCCTCCCTTCACCCTCCTCCCCCTCATCCCTCCCCTCACCCTCCCCTCACCCTCCCCTCATCCCTCCCCTCATCCCTCCCCTCTCCCTCCCCTCATCCCTCCCCTCATCCCTCCCCTCTCCCTCCCCTCATCCCCTCATCCCTCCCCTCACCCTCCCTCATCCCTCCCCCTCACCCTCCCCCTCATCCCTCCCCTCACCCTCCCCTCATCCCTCCCCTCACCTCCCCTCATCCCTCCCCTCTCCCTCCTCATCCCATCTCTCTGTCCCTCCCCCATCCCTCCCCCTCACCCCTCCCCCTCATCCCTCCCCTCATCCCTCCCCTCTCCCTCCCCTCATCCCCTCATCCCTCCCCCACCCTCCCCCTCATCCCTCCCCTCACCCTCCCTCATCCCTCCCCTCCCTCCCTCATCCCCTCATCCCTCCCCCTCACCTCCCCATCCCTCCCCTCACCCCTCCCCTCTCCCTCCCCTCACCCTCCCCTCATCCCTCCCCTCATCCCTCCCCTCACCCTCCCCTCATCCCTCCCCTCATCCCTCCCCTCACCCTCCCCTCATCCCTCCCCTCACCCTCCCCTCATCCCTCCCCCTCACCCCCTCCCTCATCCCTCCCCTCACCCTCCCCTCATCCCTCCCCTCACCCTCCCCTCATCCCTCCCCTCACCCTCCCCTCATCCCTCCCCTCACCCTCCCCTCATCCCTCCCCTCACCCCCTCCCCCTCATCCCTCCCCTCATCCCTCCCCTCTCCCTCCCCTCATCCCCTCATCCCTCCCCTCACCCCCTCCCCCTCATCCCTCCCCCTCACCCCCTCCCCTCATCCCTCCCCTCACCCTCCCCTCATCCCTCCCCTCACCCTCCCCCTCATCCCTCCCCTCACCCCCTCCCCCTCATCCCTCCCCCTCATCCCTCCCCCCTCACCCTCCCCTCATCCCTCTCCCCTCATCCCTCTCTCCTCATCCCTCCCCCCTCACCCTCATCCCCTCATCCCCTCATCCCCTCATCCCCTCACCCCTCCCCTCATCCCTCCCCTCATCCCTCCCCTCTCCCTCCCCTCATCCCATCTCTCATCCCCTCATCCCTTCCCCTCACCCCTCCCCTCATCC
>BOPN01008825.1:12500-20000 GCA_017312705.2 Penaeus japonicus | reverse complement strand
AAATGTAGGAGATTCTTGGTATCACCCTAAGAAAAAAGAAAATAAATAAATAAATAAATAAATAAATAAAATTAATGATCAGGGGAAAGACTGAGAAAGCAAGCAATGTGACGTGACCAGAAGACTGAATTATGAATGATAAGTAGGGGAATCATCCACACCTCACGAACCATTTTGAAACTTGTCAGTGTTCACAATTACCTTACTGAATCAGCGAAGTCCAGTTACCACCACCGTGTTTCTATAAAAAAAAAAAAAAAATCTAACGAAGCACCCGTAGCTCATAATTAAACTACTAAACAACATCTCATAGACATAAACAAAGAACAGGCAACATATGAAAATATGAAGACCATTTTATATCTATTTTATATTTACTTTTATTATTCATAAGTGACATCACAATCATACGCACACGCAGATAGTGGGCAAGAATGCATACACACAGACACGAAAGCACAGCAAAAGATGAAAGCAAAAGAGAAAGATGACGGGGGGGGGGCAGAGAGAGAGAGAAGAGAGAGAGAGAGAGAGAGAGAGAGAGAAGGACGGGGGGAAGGAGAGAGAAAGTAAGACAAAGGGTCTTGGAGGGAGAAAGAGAAGATAGAGGGAGGGAGAGAGAGAAAGAGAGAGAGGGGGAAAGAGGGAAGGAGAGAGAAAGTAAGATAAAGGGGGTTAGAGGTAGAAAGAGAAGATAGAGAGAGAGAGAGAGACATACAAACAGACAAAGATAGAGAGGGAAGGAGGGAGGGCGAGAGAAAGTAAGACAAAGGGGGTTAGAGGGAGAAAGAGAAGATAGAGAGAGAGAGAGAGAGAGAGAGACATACAAACAGACAAAGATAGAGAGGGAAGGAGGGAGGGCGAGAGAAAGTAAGACAAAGGGGGTTAGAGGGAGAAAGAGAAGACAGAGGTAGAGAGAGAGAGAGGAAAAGACGGAGGGACAGAGAGAGTGAGAGAAAGCACTTCTGAAACAAACCAATAATGTTTTTAGCAAAACCATCTTGACAGACCATATAAATATCCTATAGAACAGCAAGGAAGAAAGGGACAGATAAAGATGGGGAGGAGAGAGAAAGAGAGTTTTAATAACCATTGAATTTATTGTCATATGGTTGCGAAACAAATAGTACTTCATATTATTGATAAAAAAACTATGATAATGATAATAACAACAATGATGATGATAATAACGATGATAAATAATGATACTAGTAATATTGACAGAAATACAAATTACAGTTTTATACAAAATGATACCAATAGAGTTGATAAAAGATGTAAATTGATACTTATGACAGTAATGATAACATAATGACACTGATAATAACAATGATAATGATAATGGCACAACATAAATAATGATAACAATGTTCACACAACAATGTAAATGATTTATATGAATGTTTTATAATGATTTTTTTTTATCATGATATGTCACACACACATACACATACACACACACACAGACACACACACGATATATATATATATATATATATATATACATATATATATATATATATATGTGTGTGTGTGTGTGTGTGTGTGTGTATAATACATATACAATACATATATATACAATGTAACAATACAGCAAAGCATCTTACATAGACATGAAAACACCCTTCCTGCCTGGACTCGAACCAACACCCTCTAAGGTACACAGAACGAAACCACAAGACCACAGAACACAACAGAAGAATCGGCAAACCAGAATCGGGTAATCTACCAATATCATTCACACGAGAGTACGAAAGCCAAGTTATATAGACCATTTCCTTTCGCAAGAATAGACTCCTTTGTTGGGTCATGGAGTATAGTTATTGAGTTTAGTTCTCTTTGGGTGTTACTTAGAGTCTTTTCAGGGAGTTTGATTCTTTTTCAGGGAGTTCCAGTGTCATTTCCAGGGAGTTCCAGTCCTTTCCAGGAAGTTCCAGTCCTTTCCAGGGAGTTCCAGTCCTTTTCAATGAGTTCCAGTCCTTTCCACGGAGTTCCAATCCTTTTAAGGGAGTTCCAGTCCTTTCCACGGAGTTCCAATCCTTTTAAGGGAGTTCCAGTCCTTTCCAGGGAGTTCCAGTCCTTTTAAGGGAGTTCCAGGTCTTTACAGGGAGTTTCAATCCTTTCCAGGGAGTTCCAGTCCTTTTAAGGGAGTTCCAGTCCTTTCCACGGAGTTCCAATCCTTTGAAGGGAGTTCCAGTCCTTTTAAGGGAGTTCCAGGCCTTTACAGGGAGTTTCAATCCTTTCCACGGAGTTCCAGTTCCAATCCTTTTAAGGGAGTTCCAGTCCTTTTAAGGGAGTTCCAGTCCTTTCCAGGGAGTTCCAGTCCTTTTAAGGGAGTTCCAGTCCTTTCCAGGGAGTTCCAGTCCTTTCCAGGGAGTTCCAGTCCTTTCCAGGGAGTTCCAGTCCTTTTCAGGGAGTTCCAGTCCTTTCCAGGGAGTTCCAGTCCTTTCCAGGGAGTTCCAGTCCTTTCCAGGGAGTTCCAGTCCTTTCCAGGGAGTTTCAATCCATTCTAGGGAGTTCCAGTCCTTTCCAAGGAGTTCCAATCCTTCCCAGGGAGTTCTAGTCCTTTTCAGCGAGTTCCAGTCCTTTTCAGGGAGTTCCAGTCCTTTCCAGGGAGTTCCAGTCCTTTCCAGGGAGAGATTATTCCCACACACATCTAAAATACTCACCTGATATTCAATCTGAGAGACTAGATTCACCTCCAACGCGTGTCGTACTTTAGTGTGAGTCTCCGGGTACCTTCCTCGACGTTAGTATAGACGTTCTGGTCAGACGATTCTTTGAAGTGGGTCGTGCGGTCTGGTTTCCTGTTTTCTTAGGGTGGTGCCTTGGTGTGGCTGGGTTCGAAGCCTTAGAGAGATAGAAAGAAAATAAAATGTATATATGGAAGGAGTGAGAGAGAGAGAGAGAGAGAGAGAGAGAGAGAGAGAGAGAGAGAGAGAGAGAGAGAGATGTGTACGTGTGTCTGTGTGGGTGTGAGTGTCTGTGTCTGTGTGAGTGTGAGTGTGTGTGTGTTTGTGTGTGTGGGTGTGTGTGTTTGTGTGTGTATGTGTGTGTGTGTGTGTGTGTGTGTGTGTGTGTATGTGTGTGAGTGTGAGTGTTTGTGTGTGTGTTTGTGTCTTTGTGTGTGTTTGTTTGTGTGTGTGTTTGTGTGTGTGTGTGTGTGCGTGTGTGTGTGTGTTCTTTTTTTGTCATTTTATCCTCAATTCCTCATTTTCGTAAAATACAGAGAACTTTTTCCCCAGATGATTTACAGTCGGACACCTTTATGGAAATATTTCACTTGTGTTCTTGTGCAATTGCATGATGTTGCTCTGCCTAAAGTTTGCATGTCTCGGATGTGTTAGCTGCAATGTCCCTATCATTATTCTCTCCGTCTCTCTCTCTCTCATCCTCTCTGTCTATTTCATTCGTTCTCTCTTTTTCATTCTTCTGTGGCCATATCTATCTATTTATCTTTGTCTATATATCTGTGTGTTTCTCTCTCTCTTTCTCTATTTCTTCCTTTTTTATATATTTCTCTCTCTTTCAATTTCTCTCTCTCTGTCTCTCTTTATCTATCTATCTATCTATATCTCTCTCTCTCTCTCTCTTTCTCTCTCTTTCTCTCTCTCTCTCTCTCTCTCTCTCTCTCTCTCTCTCTCTCTCTCTCTCTCTCTCTCTCTCTCTCTCTCTCTCTCCCTCCCTCTCTCTCTTTCTCTCTCTTTCTCTCTTCAGTTTTAGCAGAGAGAAAACAAGAAACGCGCAACAGAGATTTAAACCCAACATCACATAATGATCCTCTGGATGTTTGCAAATTGCAGATTGGGAAGAGAGAGAGGATTAGCAAGTAAGAAATGGATTAGACATGATTGGAAAGAGAGAGAAATGCACCAGACACGATCAGAAAGTGAGAATAGATTAGAAAGTGAGAGATTGATTAGGTATGGTTAGGAAGATAGAGAGAGAAATGGATTAGATTGCATTAGAAAGAGAGGAATAGGTTAAAAATAATTAACTACGAAGATGAATGGATTGGAAGAGATTGGGATGAGAGAGGAATCGATGAAAGTGGATTAGAGAGGGAGAAGAGATAGAGAGACAGATGTGAATAGCTAGAGATAGATCAAATGAGAGAGAGATAAAGTGAAAGAAAGACAATAAAACGAAATACAGTGAGAGAGAGAAAGAGAAAGAGAAAGAGGAAAGAGAGAGAGAGAGAGAGAGAGAGAGGAAGAGGGAGAGGGAGAGGGAGAGAGAGAGAGAGAGAGGGAGAGGGGGAGGGGGAGGGGGAGGGGGAGGGAGAGGGAGAGGGGGGGGGAGAGAAAGAAAAACAGAAAGAAAAAGAGAGAGAGAAAGAGAAAGAGAGTTGAGGGAAGGTTGCGTGTGAATAACGTACGTGTGTAGGTAGTATTTATACATGTGCGTGTGTGTTCAACGTGCGCGTGCGTTTGACTCGGGATTCCTCGGGACAGTGCCACCACCGGCCATGCGCCTGTGCAACACAATGCATGACTGTACAACACATGGACACAAGCGACTGCGCATGTGGCGACGAGAGTGAGGACTTTCCGTGGGCTGCCATTTTCGGTTCGGAGGACAAGGACAAACGACCTCGGACGACTGAGTAGGCCTACGCTCCGACACAGGCCTCCTACAGCTAGGTTTATTCGTGTATCTGTATTTCTTTTGTTTTACTTTGTATCTAACGCGAAATGAGAAACAGAGAGAGAGAGTGAGAGAAAGAGGAAGGGGGTTGGGAAGAAGGGAGAGGGAGAGGGAGAGGGAGAGGGAGAGGGAGGAAGGAGGGGGAGAGGGAGAGGGAGAGGGTGAGGGTGAGGGAGAGGGGGAGGGGGAGGGTAAAGTAAGAAGTGGGAAGGGGAGGGGGAGAGTGAAGTCAGAGGGGGGGAGGGAGGGGAGGGGGAGGGTGAAGTCAAAGGGGGGGATGGGTGGGGGGGTGAAGGCGCGAGAGATCTGCAATTTGGTAACACTTTGGACTCGCCTAATACTAGAGCATTAGGGACTATATGTCATAATTATCAAACACCTCCATCTCGCCTTTGGAGATTCCGCGGGCTGCTCCTCCTCCCCCTCCTCCTCCTCCTCCTCTTCCTCCTCCTCCTCCTCCTCCTCCTCCATCTCCTCCTCCTCTTGTTCCTCTTGTTCCTCTTCCTTCGCCTCCTGCTCCTCCTTCTCCTCCTGCTCCTGCTCTTCTACCTTCTCTTTCTCCTCTTCCTTCTACCTCCTGCTCCTCCTATTCCTCCTCCTCCATCGTCTCCTTCTCTCCTCCTCCTCCTCCTCCTCCTCCTCCTCCTCCTCTCCTCTGTTCCTCTTCCTCCTCCTCCTCCATCTCCTGCTCCTACTCCTCCTCATCCTTCTTCTTCTGCTCCTCCTCCTCCGTCTCCTCCTCCTCGTCCTGTTCCTATTCCTACGTCTCCTCCTTTTCCTCCTCCTCCTGTTCCTCTTCCTCCTTCTGCTCCTCCTCCTCTTGCTCCTCCTCCTCCTCCTCCTCCTCCTCCTGTTCCTCTTCCTCCTCCTCCTCCTCCTCCTCCTCCTCCTCCTCCTCCTCCTCCTCCTCCTCCTCCTCCTCCTCCTCCTCCTCCTCCTCCTCCTCCTCCTCCTCCTCCTCCTCCGTCTCCTCCTCCTCCTCCTCTTCCTACTCCTCCTCCTCCTCCTCCTCCTATTTCTATTCCTCCTCCTCCTCCTTCTCCTGCTCCTCTTCCTACTCCTCCTCCTCCTTCTCCTCCTTCTCCTGCTCCTCTTCCTGTTACTGCTCCTCCTCCCTCTACTCCTCCTCCTTTTTCTCTTCTTCCTTCTCCGTCTCCTCCATCTCCACCTCCTCCTTCGCCTCCTCTTCCTTCTCCTCCTGCTCCTTCTGCTCCTCTTCCTCCGCTCCTCTTCCTCCTCCTCCTCCTCCTCCTCCGTCTCCTCCTTCTCCACCTCCTCCTTCTCCTCCTCTCCCTTCTCCTCCTTCTGTTCCTTCTCCTCTTCCTCTTCCACTTCCTCTTCCTCTTTTCCTTATCCCTCCTCCTTGTTTTCTTACTCTTCCTCGTCTTCTTCTTCTTACTCTATTTATTCATCCTCTTCTTTTTTCTTGCTGTTCCTCCTCTTTTTCTTCTCCTCCTCACTCCTCTTTTCCTTACTCTTCCTCCTCCTTATCTTACCTTATCCCTCCTCCTCCAGTCCTCCTTCTTCCTCCTCCTTTTACTCCACATCCACCTCGTCTTCCACCTCCTTCGCCTCCTCTTCCTCCTCCTACGTCTCTCTTTTTCTTCCCTCCTCTTTCTCCACTTCCTCCTCTTCTTCTTCTTCCTCCTCTTCCTCCTCTTCCTCCTCCTTTTCTTCCTTTTTATCCTCTCCTCCTCCTCTGTCATCGCCTTCGCCTCTTCGTCTTCCTCTTCTTCCTCTTCCTCTTCCTCCTCCTCTTCTCCCTCTTCCTCTTCCTCCTCCTGACTCTCCATCTCATTCTCTTTTTGTTTATCTTCTTTTTTTCTTCTCATTCTATCGCTTTTTCTCTTCCTCCTCTTCCGCTTATTCCTCTTCTTCTTCTTTTTCTTCTTCCTCATATTACTCTTCTTTTTCTTCTTCTTCTCTCTTTTTCTCTCTTTCTTTCTTTTCTCTCTCTCTCTCTCACTCTCTCTCTCTCTCTCTCTCTCTCTCTCTCTCTCTCTCTCTCTCTCTCTCTCTCTCTCTCTCTCTCTCTCTCTCTCTCTCTCTCTCTCTCTCTCTCTCTCTCTCTCTCTCTCTCTCTCTCTCTCTCTCTCTCTCTATTTCTCCCTCTCTCTCTCTCTTTCAATCCTTCCTTTTCCCCCTTCATCCCACCTCCTATCCCATCCCCCTCCCTCCCCCCATCCCACCAACCCACCAACCCAACCTTCCTCCTCCATCCCCCCCCCCTCTTCCACCCCCATCGAGCGGGAAGCATCGTCTGTAATCCCAACGTCCCTCCCCCCTCCCCCATCCCCCCAAGCCTCACCCTTCCCCCCAAGCCTCACCCTCACCCCTCACCCCCCTCACCCCCTTACCCCTACCCCTACCCCTACCTACAACCCCTCACCCCCCTCACACCCTACCCCTACCCCCTCACCCCTCCCCCTCCCCTACCCTTTCACTCCCCAACCCCCATCCCACACCCCTTACCCTCCACACACCCTCACATCCCTACCCCCTACCCCCCCTCACACCCCTACCCCCCTACCCCCATCCCACACCCCTTACCCTCCACATACCCTCACACCCCTACCCCCCTACCCCCATCCCACACCCCTTACCCCCCACACACCCTCACACCCCTATCCCCCTCACCCCCTCCCCCCCCCCCCCCCTTTACCCGATCACCGCCGCCGCCTCCGCCTCCTCCCGCGAGACGAGTCCAGCGCCGGCCCGTAATAACCCACAGAATTAGACCGTGTAAATGCCGTAACAATCGAATTAGCCTCCGACTCTCCCTCCTCCTCCTCCTCCTCCTCCTCCTCCTCCTCCTCCTCCTCCTCCTCCTCCCCCTCCTCCTCCCTCCTCCTC
>BOPN01008825.1:0-2500 GCA_017312705.2 Penaeus japonicus | reverse complement strand
TCTCTCTCTCTCTCTCTCTCTCTCTCTCTCTCTCTCTCTCTCTCTCTCTCTCTCTCTGTCTCTCTCTCTTCTTCTCTCCCCCCCCCCTCTCTCTCTCTCTCTCTCTCTCTCTCTCTCTCTCTCTATCCCCCCTCCTCTCTCTCTCTCTCTCTCTCTCTCTCTCTCTCTCTCTCTCTCTCTCTCTCTCTCTCTCTCTCTCTCTCTCTCTCTCTCTCTCTCTCTCTCTCTCTCTCTCTCTCTCTCTCTCTCTGTCTGTCTTCCTTTCATCCCCCTCCTCCCCCCTCTCCTCTCTCTCTCTCTCTCTCTCTCTCTCTCTCTCTCTCTCTCTCTCTCTCTCTCTCTCTCAGCGTTTTCAATCAGTTACAGAAAGCGTAACTCATTCCTTGAACACAGCTGAGGTCTTTTATTGGGCGTAGGGAGTGGGGGGGGGGAGAGGAGGGAAGAGGGAGTTTGGAGGAGAAGTGGAGGGGAGGGAGGGAGGAGGGGGGAAGGGGAAGGGGACGATAGAGGGAGGGAGAGAAAGGAGGGAAGGGAAGGGTGAAAGAGGAGAGAGAGAAGGGAGGGAGGGAGGGAGGGGGAAGGATGATGAAAAGAGGGGCGGTATGGGGGGAGAGAGAGGAGAGGGGAGGGATAATGATGGAGGAAGAGAATGAAGGGAAAGTGGAGGGATGGAGAGGGTGAAGGATAAGATGAAGGAGAAGGGGAAGAAAAGATAAGAAGAAAAAGAAAGGGGGGGGGGGTACGTGGAGGGAAGGGGGAGGTGAGCGAATGAGAAAGAGGAAGAATTTGAACAAAAACGGAATAATAAGAAGGAGAGAAAGAGAATAAGGAGGAGAGGCAAGAGAGGAGAATGGAACCATACAGAGAAAAGATGAGGAAGAGGAAAAGGCAAGAGAATATATGAATAAATGAATGAATAAATAAGTATATATATATATATATATATATATATATATATATATATATATATATATATATATATATATTTATATATATATATATATATATATATATATATATGTATATATATATATATATATATATATATATATATATATATATATATACTTATTTATTCATTCTTTTATTTATATATTCTCATATATATGTGTGTGTGTGAGTGTGTGTGTGTGTGTGTGTGTGTGCTTGTGTGTGTGTGTGTGTGTGTGTGTGTGTGTGTGTGCATATATATAAATACACATATGTACTGTATCAAAATATATAGATATTCCAGAAAAAAAATTGCCTCATATCTTTTCCTCTTTTGATTTCAAGGATTATGGATTATCTTAGATAATTTTTAAGGATAATATATCCTAACTTATCTTAAAATGAAAAGTAAAATAGAGAAGGATATTATGTAATAGATAAAGATACATGTCAGATACTTGTTATAGTGACATTTTGAAATTTACTTTCCGATGACTATAATAGATATTTTTGATAATTAGAGTGATATTAAAGACGATGGATATAATTAATAATTTGGTAAAGTCCATGAATATAATTAATAATTTGATAATTAGTCTAACATCGAAGGCTAATTATTATTGAATACTCGATATATAAACATTTATTGATAGTGAAAATTCTTCAGAAAATAAATTGAAAATTGTTATGATTGTGAAAAATGGTGTGGCTTTCTATAAATAGATAATTTTATTTGATTAAAAAAAAAGTCTTTGATAACACGTAATTCTAGTGAAATTATTTACTTTTATGTGTTTGGTTGTTCAATTATGATTATGTTTCGTTAGGTAATTATGGAGAATTGGGCCTTGTTAACTTAGTTTTTTGTTTCTTTGTTGTTTGAATGCTGTGGTCGTGTTTCTTGGAATTATTTTGATGTGTTTGTTTGTGTGTTCTTGCTTTTGTTTGTGTTCTTGTTCGTGTTTGTCTTTGTGTGTTTGTGTTGAGATTGTGTGTGTATGTGTGTGAGTGTGTGTATATGTGTGTGTGTGTGTGAGTAAGTGTGTGTGTGTGAGTGAGTGAGTGTGTGTATGTGTGAGTGTGTGTGTGTGTTTGTAAGTGTGTGTGTGTGTGCTTAAGTGTGTGTGTGTGTGTGTGTGTGTGTGTGTGTGTGTGTGTGAGTGTGTGTGCGTGTGTGTGTGTGTGTGTGTGTCAATATGCATGCATGTGCATTTTCATGTGCGTGTCTGTGTGTGCGTATCAGTTAATCTGTGTACATATATGTGCACTTACATTTATGGCATAACCTTTAGCATGGCACCGAAACCTTTCAAAGAAGAGAGAGAGAGAGAGAGAGAGAGAAAATAGATAGAGAAGGATAGAGATAGAGAGAAAAAAAATAGATGAATAGATAGATAGATAGATATAGAAAGAGATAGAGAAAGACAGAGAGAAAAGAGAGAGAGAGAGAGAGAAAGAGAGAAAAATGCAATCTTTCTCTCAAAGCAATTGCATTATCGCGCCCGTAATTGCAACCGCCGCTGAGATCACAGAGAATCAAAAGGTATATATTTTTTTATTTTCATTTTTT
>BOPN01008824.1:35000-40053 GCA_017312705.2 Penaeus japonicus | reverse complement strand
AAGAGATAATTAGATAGATGGGTAGATATAAACCACATATATATAATTATGCATACTTAACATATATAATAATACATAAACATATATATGTCCACACATATGTATGTATATATATAAATATATAATTATATATATATTTATGTGTATATATATGTATGTATATATATGTATATATATACATATATACATATATATCCATATGTATATACAATGTTTTATATCTACACACATTTAAACTGGTATATGTATATATATACATATATATATATATATATATATATATATATATATATATATATATATATATATATGTACATATATATGTACATATGTATATATATACATATATATGTACATATACATATGTATATATATACACATATATGTATATATAAAGTAATACATATATATATATATATATATATATATATATATATATAAATATGTATATAAATTTATATACATGTATATATATGTATATATGAATATATATATATATATATACATATTTATTTATTCATATATATATATGATTTAATAATTTATCATACATTTTGCAGATACTGTGTTAAGCGTTCAACTTTTACTGCTAATCTTAATTCATCATTTTCAGTTTGATTGATTATTAATGTTCTTGATTTTTCTCATGTTGCATCTTCGTGACATTTGTAGGTCTGTATTTCATTTCTCGTTTTTAATCATGTTAATGATATCCTATTGTAGATTATTTTTGAAAATAAGTCATCACTTTTGTGCTGTCACGTGTCAGTGACAGCCCGCGACCTGAGACAATGAAGTGTCAACTGGATGTCATTTGTGTGTGGAATTACGCTCTTCTCTGCTGAACATCGCCAAAGGTTGTCCTGCTCCCTGAAGGCATTACTTGTCTTAGCTTTACTTCTGCTGAAAGTATCAGAATATCTATCAAGACTTTCCTTGTGGATATGGTAAACAATAGGTACTTTTACCAGTTTAAGAATAGTCAAGTTTGTTCTCTATTGCAGTTTGACTTGCCGGTCTTCCGTAGCCTCTTCATGAAGGACTCCTTTCAAGTTACTGATAATTCGTCTTATTTGGAAATTTTGTTCATTTGTAACGGAAGTACAAAATATTTGTCGCCATTGTTCATCGCAGAATGATGAATTTAGTAAGTCCACGTCTAAGTAAGCTTTTATACCACCAGGTGCTGATGAGAGGGAGTCTACCTCGTAGATATATCGCCTTCCGTTCCCATGGCAGTAGGTTGAGCAGCTTTAAAGATTAATCGAAAAATGTTATCCCTTCGTACAAGGAAAATCGAAATATATATTAGCTCACACGTACACGTATTGGTTTGTGGATAAACAAGATAATATTTGCATGAGTTTGTTCATATATCTTTACAGATTAAAGAGAAAAGGTGATTAAAAATTTATTTTAAATACATTTTTAAAAACATAGTTATACACAACACACTACTCGCTGAAAGTCTATAGTCTCAAGGAAAAGAGGAAGAAAAAATATACGGACCTGAAGAATGGTGACAAGGGTGGTAGATCTAGGAAAATCTACATCCACTTTTTACTACTGATGCGGTCATAATCAACTTCAATTAACAGGAATGGATTAATACATTTAATGAGTCTAAGCCACTTCCTATTTTGTAGACATCATGTGTCATCGATTTAGCTATGGGCTTTTTCCAGCATCAGCCGTCTGGTAATGCAGTGGTTAGCGTATCGGTCGTGGTCGGCAGATCGAGCCCCGTCCAAGCTCGTGAGTGTCCACTGTCGCCTGACGGTCACTGCTGTGGCTGGGCATTACGGTGGGTAAGACCAGATCGAGTCAATACTCATTGGCACATTCTCTCAAGAGTCAGCACACGCTGACACAGGTGGGCTCGCCTCAGAGCATACAAGCCTTCGAAGCATCTGCTCCTCAAATCTGGTTTATCCTTATCCAGCCAGTCCGACTGATTTTATCACTCAATACGAAAACTATGTGTTCCACCAGCCCCACACGCTTTACAATGGTAACTCGTTTGTAAGATTTGAAGTATTTGAAAAGAAGTTAAGGAGAGTATCAAGTGCGCGAAAAAGGCCAATGAACTAACTGTCATCGCTCGAGCTGAGAGTACCTTTGGCAACCTTCGCTGACCACTGGTGGTTAACAACACTGTTCTCGAAGGATGGTTCCTCATAATGACAGTTTGTTTATGAGTTTTGGAGTTATGGCGAGTATAAATTGTTTTTATTCCCGTCCAGGAAGTCACTCTAACTGAACAAACTTCAACACCTGAGGATGGTTCAAAGAAAAGTATTTTAGGTGTTAAAATACCAAAAGCAACTACTCGAACAATTTCACTTAACTCGTTGGTGAAGGCAATAGAATTTCTTGCTTTGGCTCACTAGATAAGGGGAAGGATATGATAAATTTGCGGAGTTGATGCTACGCCGGGCTTGTATGCACTTAGGCGAGGCCGCCTGTGTCAGTGTGTGCTGACTCGTGAAAGAATGTGCTAACGAGTGTTGACAAGATCTGAGCTTGGTCCTTACCCAGTGCCCAGCTACGTCAGTAACTGCCAGGTGACAGTGGAAACTCACGTGCCGACCACGGGGATGTGAAGTCGACACGCTGTCCAGCGAGGTACGAAACGGCTGGGCTCACTAGAGGTAGAAGTGCCATCTTTTTTATTTCAAAATGAGGGATCGGCGCTTGATATATTTTCTTCCTGTATTACGAGGTTTATATATGCCACCAAATGCTTAATGGTGAAATAGACTAAAATTGTAATATAATACCCATATCATCTCATTAAGTTCTTTAAACTCAGTATTATAGAAATATTAGTTTTATGAAAAGGCAAACAGCATTTTCCCCTAATTACATATCTCCCCCCACCAGAAAAAAAACAAACTTGAAGGGGGGAAAAGAATGGATAGCTTCATAATATATTTTCCAAATGTCATCTTGTTATCTACTTAGCCTGTAAAAGTTTTCACGTACACACGGCTTATGTACCATTGTATCTGTGTTTGTGAGTTCACGCGAGTGTATCTATTACAACATTCATTTTACTTTTCCTTGCGCAAATGGATATCTTAGGAGAATTTGATTACGTAATATAATTCGGCAATAGTATGACAGTCCATTATAAGTGTATTTTCGAATCAAGCCTGTTGTCTATTCACTTTGGACCCTTGCATTTTAACACTTTATAAATGGTTATGATAGTTTGATGAAAATGTAGGTGGATTTGTGTTTGAGCCATATTTAATTATTGTAAATAAATAAATACTTGGTGTTTCCATTAATATCTCTATATATTCCGGTCAGCATTTAATATTATTGATGTTGTCGTTTGTCAACTATAGAATATATATAACTAGTGATACAAAAGTTGCTTCACTTCTTTTACTATTTCTTCCATCACAGATATCTTATTAATTGATAATATTTTTGGATATTTCTTAATAGGAGAGAGAGAGAGAAGGAAAGAAAGATTAGGAGAAGGTAACCTGAAATTCCCGAAGTACTTTACGTAAGCTTTTGTGCAATACATATACAATACATATCACATATATGTATGATACATACTCACGCAAATATCATTTTAAATTTCATTTTAATCATTTAATAACAATTCTACAAAATCTAGAATCAAACTCACTGCGTCAAAGTTCTAATATTTTCTAATGGAATAAAACATGATGCAGATATAACATTTACTTTATCATAACCAAACAGTTTTGCAGCCAATTAAATCACACTTTATATTCCATCTCTTCAACAGACTCAGAAAGCCCTTTGAGTCTCGTAGCGGCATGAGGCTCCCTGGGCAGTCTTGGCGAATCGGGAGAAGTCGAAACCAATGTTCCTGAAGGCGGCTTCGCAGCGCCTCATATGCTGATCCGACATCGTTGGCGAGCGGGAGAAGATGAAGGCGAAGTCCGCGAAATAGTCTTTAACGTCGACGCAGGAGTGAATGCAAGCGAAGTTCTCGTAGTCGGTGTCCAAGATGACAAAAGGTGCCATGAAGGCTGAGGACATAAGGAACAAGCATTATTAATTTCGCTTCGTCGGCATTCTACGACACATGTAAACGTACTTATGGTATATGTATGGTATATGTAATATATTCAGTTTCAACTGAGCTACTCACATCCTTCGTAGTCAATGGAGAGGTTGGGATCTCCCAAGGGCATGGCCACAATCTGTCCGTTACGCCTCATCAGGTTCCCGTCAGCGTTGATGCCAGAAGATTTGGCGGTGAATTTATTGCCATCTGGAAAAGGAGTGTTCACATGCAGGAAATGCAACTATGCTTAAACTTTGCTATATCAAGTATACATGTCACTCGAATAGTATTCCTCCATTTAGTTGTGAAGTCTTAAAAAAATTTCAGGTGCAAAAATATCGTACCAAAAGAATATTCGTTGCGGACGCATTGGTGAAGGAGCTGGAATGGGTTCTTTGTCGAGGCAATTTCGTACCACACTCCAGCAAACTGAAAGTAAAAGAAATGCAATATATATTGATTGATCAAAACAGTATCAATGGAAAATAACTAGTTATCAAAATAGTTTTCTAGATCCTTATAACACCATAAAGGAAAAAGTACTTACTCTAGGATGGTTGGGCCTTTGTGAGTCGAAGAGGGCTTTCTTGTCCACTGCAGGACATTTTCCTGGGACAACGAAGTCGGGGATTTTATCGGCAGCGACCACTGCTACAAGAGCAAGGACTATTAGTGAGCTCTGCATGTTGCTCGATAGATCAGAGAAGCTGTTGTGATGTATTGCAGAGGTATTTTCTGCTTTTATAGCATGATGGTGGCTGGAGTTGGGAATCTAGCAAGAGCTCGTTCTTTTTCTTACAGTTATTAATCTCTTTATCTAGGAGGAATATATCAACTTTTTCTTTATCCATGACTTACAGCTCTCTTTAACAAGTCTCTTCACTACCATCAAGAAATCCAAACACTATGGTAAGAGCGAGAAAAACTGCACTTGCAGGAAAAGTGGCGCTATCAGGAACTTCATATGCCCCGCCTCTTACATCACAGCCAATCCTC
>BOPN01008824.1:22500-30000 GCA_017312705.2 Penaeus japonicus | reverse complement strand
TATAGACACACATATACATAAATAGATGTATCAGCCATTCCTGTATCAGGAAACCATTTTGCACTACTTAACCATTGTCAAGACTAATATGGCCTCCATTATGTAGAAGGCCCCATTTACTATTTAACATTATATACTAAATGAATACCCTATTCATAGTGTATGTATAATAAGACTTAAAATGGCAGTTCTAAATGACCCCCCCCCCTTTTAATGTAGGGGTCACCAGCATCTAAAAATTTGACGTCTTTAGCATAGGTTTAAAAGATTTGTCCTCTTCTTCTGATTTGTCTATTTTCATCTTTTTCTCTCTCATTGTTTGTGTAGATATACACTGGGACGAGTTGATTGAGATTCCATTTTGGTAAATGATCATGAATATGATGGATAAATTTGTATTTACGCGCACACACACACACACACACACAAACACACACACGAACACACACGCCTACACCCACACACAAACACACACACGAACACACACGCCTACACCCACACACACACACTCTCTCGTGACCTCGCAACCTGTCATTCAAGGATTTATGTCACCTTAATAATCGGGTCTTCACAGACCTGCCAGCTAAAAGCCTAGCACCAGTACGTGATTATGATCATATAAATTTACAATTTTGAAGTGGTATACAATATATACAGTGAAAGTTAAATCAGTAAAAATACCTACGCATGCCCACAAATGTGAGGCTGTGTAAGCTACCTGATGGCCGTGTTTGTTTAAGGACACTCAGGTCGGGACTCTGTGTATTCCCAGGACGACATAAGGACATTAACCAACTCCTTATTAAGGTACAGGTAAAGGGAAGAAATCCTCTTCTAGATCTCTTCAGCTGTTACAGGAACTCTGCCTACCTCATAGACTATAAAAGTGCCTTCGACAGAGCCTCTCCAACAGCCATTCCCCATCAGCTAACTCTCTTGGGAGTTGGGAGAAAGTTCCTGTTGTTGACAAAGGATTTTATCATCATGGGAACTTAAATTATGGTACCAATTTATCGTCAGTGCTTACGGCAAACTAAAGTTAGGTATTCCAAAAGGGCGAGCACTGCCACCTACACTATTTGATATACTTATGCACCATCTCTGCAGACTCAACAGTTAGTTAGATCTATGCAATATCACATCATATGACATCTTCATTCAGGTCTTTGGTTGACTATGCGAGTCCGGTTCTTAGTCTGTTTCCTCCAAATGCTCTCAAACCCCTTGAGATTCTACAGAACAAGGCTGAGGTTATGATAGTTATACTTTATTATTATAATTATACTTTGGCTGATCAATGACTTCAAAAGCTCTGATCATGAAAAAAGAACTAGATCTCCCTACAATCCACAGTCGTGTTTTGCAGCTTCAACCTAAATCATAAATATCCCAAATTCTGAAAAATAAGATCGATTGCAGGCAGGTTTGCTCGACCTAGGTTTCACATTTAGAATGAAAAGCCAAAACTGCCCAGGCTATCCTCAGCCTAATGTATGGAACATTGATGCTCTTAATATTTCGGAAATTTCCTTTCAAGTGGGCGAATTTCTGACCGAGCAAGCACAACCGATGCCGAATCAATAGCCCTACATCATGCTATTAAGAAAAGTAGTGAACAGCGGCGCCACTTCGCTGTCTTTACCGACAGCCAGGATGTATTCCATAGACTCACTGCATTTAGAACAGGAAACATTTTATACAGAAATATCCTAAACCAACTACCCTGACTTTCAGAACAGGGCACTATACAGTGTTACCCTCACATACAGGGACATCATCATGTGACAAAGTCGAACAGTTAGCTAAATTGGCACGTTCCAATGAAGAACCACACTACGCAATACCATTATCTATTAATCAAAGGAAAAAAAGGTATTATTACTTGTCTAAGAGATTATAAGAATCAGGTATGGACTACATAAAAGCTGAAAAAGGATAGACATGGTACTATTACTACCTGGCATTTTGAAAGTATTGCTCGTAAATCAGTTATAGACAAACCTTATAGTCTATAATGGTCTGTCCCGGAGGCAGCAGGTAACATTGACCATGTCACGCATAAGATATCAATAAACTATACAATTTGTACAAGAAGTAGCTTTGGATACAAAACTAGCTTCATATCAACACTAAAAAAAAAAAAAAAAAACAGATCACATAGTCTTACCCACTACCTACTTTGCTATACGTAAAGTACATCCTATCGATCGAACAGCACTGTATGAAGAATATCACTTGTTGAATACATTAATTCTATTATAGATACTGGTCTTGTCTTTGACAGGATCAGCTATTTTTTTTTCATTTTTTTTACCGACTAGATAAGACGTGAATAACACTATGATGCAGCTCGTCAGGCATGTAAAATAGTGTTCGACTAAGCTCTTTACTTAAATAGAAGTTCAGCTAGTTTGGATAGATGCTTTGACATCTTTTCCTGTCTCTTTGCAGGTCATGTACACTGTTCTTTAAATAAACTTTTCAAAACAGACAACACACACACACACATACACACACAATACATACACGAATACACAAAACATACACACACACACACACATACACAATACATACACAGATACACAACACACACACACATACACAATACATACACAGATACACAACACACACACACACACATACATACACAATACATACACAAATACACAAAATATACACACACACATACACAATACATACACAGATACACAAAACACACACACACATACGCACAAAAAAACACGTTCATATATGCACATACACACAAGCAAAATAGTGCGTAAATATTATCCACATACAGACATATGATAACAGATATATGCTACTTCAGCTGATAGTAATGATGATAATGATGGTGATGAGGATGATAATGGTGATAGTAATGATGGTGATGATAGTGATAGTAGTAGTGGGAATATGGACGGATTTACATCGTCTATACCCCCGTCACCCCCCCCCCCCTTTGCCCCTACATAACCCTCACCCCCTAACCCCACCTGCTATGGCATCACTATAAGTTAATTACATTAGAGAGTGTGATGCTTAGCTAAATAACCTTAGTTAACGATGTTTTTTCTCTAATATCCCCTCCCCCCAACCCCTGATTAAGGATGGTATTAATATGCCTTTTGCAAAAATAAACACTTTTACATAAAAAGGGCCCATTGGGTAGTATTGTACAACATTTAGTGTACATGCCTTTCTTGTAACAGGATTCTTTTTCTACATACACACACACACATACACACACACACACACATATATATATATATATATATATATATATATATATATATATATATATATATATGGAAAAAATGTTTTTGTAATGATATACTACGAAGCATTTGTCGTTTTTTGTAACTTTATATAACTTTATATGCAAAAGAATAATTCGTAAGTCGCTTAAGATACTTATTCTCAAGCGGGGGTAAACTTATACTTAAGTTAAAAGGCTCGCCCTTTTTTTGTAACAGGGCCCATTTAGAACACATAAAAAAAAAAAAAAAAATATATGGGTTAACAAGCCACGATGTATTTGCCTTTTTTGGTTACAATGTATATAATCTGATGTGCAAAAAACAAATCCACTTAAAGCAGTCATGCTCACCTAGGGATGAATTTACCCAAAGGATAAAATTTACATGGTAGAGCTGTTGCAATAGATTTTGCCAAACAATCTATCGGTACAAATTTAATTTGGTTGCGCCAGTTTTAAAATGAGGGGTGGGTGTGTGTGTGTGGGGGGGGGGGGGGGTAAATAGACCGGCACATCCACCCGTTAGAGTAAGTGACAGAAGAAGGGTTGAGAATTACTGGACGAAAGGTAGGTATTATATTTAGTTTATTTAAAAAATCATAATAATAATAATAAAATAATAATAATAATAATAATCCCTTTTTTTATCGAGTCAACATAAACGGGAATACGGTATGCTATAAAAACAAAGTTTAACCTCGGCGGTTACATCCTTATGAAGACCCCCAGAGAAAAAAATCATTTTCGAATCATTTGTGGGCGGTAAAGAGACAGGTAAAATAACTGTTGAAGCTGAAAATATTACTTGCAGCAAAAAGTATTCTGGTATTCATGGGATCAAATACTACCATTGGCTGAAAATAATGTTTTGCATATGATACACCTTTTTCATATATGCATATATGAAGACTGTAATAAGGACAGAGATGCCGTGAAAACAATCATAATGTTTGTAAATACTTACGTGCCTACGGCATTTCCGCGTGCCCGTATGTTAAATAAGCTCGAGGGATGCATAGGCCTATAAATTAATTTTGTGAAAGATTGGTCTCAAACAAATCAAGTGTGAAGACAGGCATGTTAAGTTATAATTAAAGAGAAAAAAAAGTATCTTTTTGCTTATCTCAGAGAAATAAAAGCGCATTTGTTACGCAAATACGAGTGTATTTTTTTCTCCCGCATTATTAGATCTAATTGAGTCAAGGGAGATTGAAATGTTTATTAAAAGCAGATAGTTTCTTTTGTATATCATGAAGAATATATGATTGAGAGATAAAGCTTTATATTAAAAATAGGATAAGTATTTTTTTTTTAATCTAATTTGCGTAAATACATGGTGTACTATATTAAAAAGTGACGGTATTAGTTACTTTTAAAAAGAGACAGACTGGGTATCATGAAATGAAAGTAGAGATATTTGTTCTGTTGTAACAGGGCAGTCTTTTAAAACAAACGACTTTAATCAACCTTAACTCTATTTACATCACAGATAATATATAATTTCTTCCGGATGTACAAAATTAGGGCTAATAACACCGGCACATGAATTGTTTAATTTCATATTTGATGTCACACTGAAAAGTCATTGCAAAGGAAGCACAACATAGCATGTGGGAACAAGCTTCAACATATGACCAATATATGTTTCAATATATGTTTGTGTGTGTGTGTGTATATATATATATATATATATATATATATATATATATATATATATATATATATATATATATATGACTGCTACATTTGCCTCGTTTATTTGTTCATCTTTTGTGCAAGCATTTACATGTAGTTAAAACATGTTGGTTTTAATGGAAGGTTGATAATTCACTAAATTTGGGTTAATTCATGTTATATATATACACATGTAGTAGCTAGTGGAAAATCAAGTGGGTTCTAGTGATTGACCCAACGAACGAATTTGGGAAGATAATACAATCAAAATATGAAAATATGATCGTTTTTCCTATAAACTTAATTATACCGGAGGAATTATGCAATGCTCAAGAGGGAAGCCTTATTGCAGATCCTCTTAGACGCAGAGGTGAGGACTCTCCTAGTCATCACCGGGAATGACCACTTCATCATCATCATCACTTCATCAGGATGAGCCGAATTTCTCTTCACCGAACAAGCCACCAAACTGATGAAGACCACAGGCTTTGAGGCCGCCATGCCCCCAGGGCTGAAGGCCGAACTAACTCTCGTCCTAAAACAACTGGACTGAGAGCTACTGAAAGAGAACTCTTGACGACAAAAAGGAAGAAATAGAGAGGAATCTTCCTGACGCCAAGGGTCGACACTGTATTTGTCATGAAAAACATTTTTGTGAAAATATACTTTTCTGACCATCAGTCTATCGGTAAGAACCAAGAGAAAGGGATTTATCTCTTCATCATCTTTATCATCCCCTATCCAGATTGAACCTGGATAGTTTGCAATGTGCAATATGTTCATTGCTACAAGTATGATCACTACAAACGGAACAAAAATACTGACTATGCACTACATTCTGACGGTCTCAGAGTCTTTGGTCTTCCTCAGTTCATAATTCCTCCGGCATAATTAACTTTATAATACTGATGATTGTATATCTATGCGTTTCCACCACAAGAGAGAATTTTTCCTCGTGTTCCTGAGATCATATGTTTTTTGAATCACACCGGAGCACAATTGTATTTCAGGTTTAGTTATGAGGTTCATAACTTTAACAGGTGACACGTAACTGTTAATTAAAACGCTTAAATGTTTCCTCTTTTCCTCCCGAATGTTAATGACTGCAGCGAGCGGGGTGTTAATTATACTAGCGTCCTTTTTCATCCAAAAGTTTCCTAAAGAAAAACATACTCACATTTATACTCACGAACACATGGATAAACACACACGCTCATACAAACAAACACCTAAATATACTCACGTGTGCCTATACGTGTATTAATTATTTTTGTTCCAGTACAAACGGAAAAAAATATAACTTAGATAAATAAATGAAATAAAAAATTGTCAAAACTAAGGAGAATTTAGATACGCACTATAATACGACCACAATAACCCATTATATATGCTAGTTAACGATACCTGAAGGGTCGCTTAAGAAAAGAACACCTCCGTTTGCCTGGAGCGTATTCTTAATTGAGGAAAAAGAGTCCAGAATGTGTGTGTGTGTCTGTGTGCGTGCGTTCGTGTGTGTGTGTGCGTGCGTGCGTGCGTTCATGTGTGTGTATGTGTGTATTTATGTGTGCGTGTGTTGTCTGTCTGTGTGTCTCAAAAACTATAGATTCTGCTCATTATGGAAGGATGGCAGACACGCGCATGGAAATCTATATTTATTATCTATTTTCCTTTTAAATGTTTTATGAGATATAACGAAGCAACATCAAACTGCCTTTTCAGTTTCAAGAACAGAAGTGCTCCGGGGAAAAGCCGGATCAACAAGACAATCCTACAGAATCTCCCAAACAAGATGTTACTCAGACTGGAAAGCATATGCAATACCTCTCTCACTGCTGGCTACTTCCCTGATTGCTTCAAAACGCCAAGAATCAGAATTATACCCCAAAACCGGGAAAAATCCAAGAAAAGTAGAGAATCACAAACAAATTTCTCCCAGGCAAAGTCCTACTGGAGTTTCGCAACCACCTGGAGACAACCGACCTGCAACATCCCAGGCAACATGGCTTCAGACCAAGCGGAGGAACATCAGCCATTGCAATCCTTTTTTGAAGAAATAGCCAATGCCATGAGCCAAAGGAATCAAGTGAATGTGGTCCTAAGAGATGTGAATCTCCCGCCTCCTTTCACTAAGCTACTATGTGATTCCTTAAATTAAAAGAACATTTCCTAAACTGTCAGTTGTGACATCATATTAAACAGATGTATTGTATATATGTATTAAGAATAACCATTGTAATTTATGGAATAAAGTTTTTGAATTTGAATTTGAATTTGAATCCTAGAAGACGGAAGGAAGCACAAGAATAGTCATCGGCAATACAGTAGGTGAAGCAATCCCCCTCAGCAGTGGAGTCCCGCAGGGTAGCTGTCTTTCACCCATGAGGAAACTCATAGTATCAAACAAACAGACTGCAAAATACATATGCAACATTAATAGACAAATGACTGACACAGTAGAGAGGATGGTTGCTGTCTTCTGGGAGTTCTGCCAACAGAACTTCCAAATCTCCCCTGCTGAGAACGCTGTACAGAAACCGAGGTTACACAAACACTACAATACCTGTAAC
>BOPN01008824.1:2500-12500 GCA_017312705.2 Penaeus japonicus | reverse complement strand
CTTCTCTTTCATTACATAACTCTTCCTTCTCTGTTATTACACAATTCTTCCTTCTCTTTCATTACATAACTCTTCCTTCTCTGTTATTACACAATTCTTCCTTCTCTTTCATTACATAACTCTTCCTTCTCTGTTATTACATAACTCCTCCTTCTCTTTCATTACATAACTCTTCCTTCTCTGTTATTACATAACTCTTCCTTCTCTTTCATTACATAACTCTTCCTTCTCTGTTATTACATAACTCTTCCTTCTCTTTCATTACATAACTCTTCCTTCTCTGTTATTACACAATTCTTCCTTCTCTTTTATTACATAACTCTTCCTTCTCTGTTATTACATAACTCTTCCTTCTCTGTTATTACATAACTCTTCCTTCTCTTTCATTACATAACTCTTCCTTCTCTGTTATTACATAACTCTTCCTTCTCTTTCATTACATAACTCTTCCTTCTCTGTTATTACATAACTCTTCCTTCTCTGTTATTACATAACTCCTCCTTCTCTGTTATTACATAATTCTTCCTTCTCTTTTATTACATAATTCTTCCTTCTCTTTCATTACATAACTCTTCCTTCTCTTTCATTACATAACTCTTCCTTCTCTGTTATTACACAACTCTTCCTTCTCTGTTATTACATAACTCTTCCTTCTCTTTCATTACATAACTCTTCCTTCTCTGTTATTACATAACTCTTCCTTCTCTGTTATTACATAACTCTTCCTTCTCTGTTATTACACAATTCTTCCTTCTCTTTCATTACATAACTCTTCCTTCTCTGTTATTACATAACTCTTCCTTCTCTGTTATTACATAACTCTTCCTTCTCTGTTATTACACAATTCTTCCTTCTCTGTTATTACATAACTCTTCCTTCTCTTTCATTACATAACTCTTCCTTCTCTGTTATTACATAACTCTTCCTTCTCTGTTATTACATAACTCTTCCTTCTCTGTTATTACACAATTCTTCCTTCTCTTTTATTACATAACTCTTCCTTCTCTGTTATTACATAACTCTTCCTTCTCTGTTATTACATAACTCTTCCTTCTCTGTTATTACACAATTCTTCCTTCTCTGTTATTACATAACTCTTCCTTCTCTTTCATTACATAACTCTTCCTTCTCTGTTATTACATAACTCTTCCTTCTCTGTTATTACATAACTCTTCCATCTCTTTCATTACATAACTCTTCCTTCTCTTTCATTACATAACTCTTCCTTCTCTTTCATTACATAACTCTTCCATCTCTTTTATTACATAACTCTTCCTTCTCTGTTATTACATAACTCTTCCTTCTCTGTTATTACATAACTCTTCCTTCTCTGTTATTACATAACTCTTCCTTCTCTGTTATTACACAATTCTTCCTTCTCTTTCATTACATAACTCTTCCTTCTCTTTCATTACATAACTCTTCCTTCTCTTTCATTACATAACTCTTCCTTCTCTTTCATTACATAACTCTTCCTTCTCTTTCATTACATAACTCTTCCTTCTCTTTTATTACATAACTCTTCCTTCTCTTTCATTACATAACTCTTCCTTCTCTTTCATTACATAACTCTTCCTTCTCTTTCATTACATAACTCTTCCTTCTCTGTTATTACATAACTCTTCCTTCTCTGTTATTACATAACTCTTCCTTCTCTTTCATTACATAACTCTTCCTTCTCTGTTATTACATAACTCTTCCTTCTCTGTTATTACATAACTCCTCCTTCTCTGTTATTACATAACTCTTCCTTCTCTTTCATTACATAACTCTTCCTTCTCTGTTATTACATAACTCTTCCTTCTCTTTCATTACATAACTCTTCCTTCTCTGTTATTACACAACTCTTCCTTCTCTGTTATTACATAACTCTTCCTTCTCTGTTATTACATAACTCTTCCTTCTCTTTCATTACATAACTCTTCCTTCTCTGTTATTACATAACTCTTCCTTCTCTGTTATTACATAACTCTTCCTTCTCTTTCATTACATAACTCTTCCTTCTCTGTTATTACACAACTCTTCCTTCTCTGTTATTACACAACTCTTCCTTCTCTGTTATTACATAACTCTTCCTTCTCTTTCATTACATAACTCTTCCTTCTCTGTTATTACATAACTCTTCCTTCTCTTTCATTACATAACTCTTCCTTCTCTGTTATTACATAACTCTTCCTTCTCTTTTATTACATAACTCTTCCATCTCTTTTATTACATAACTCTTCCATCTCTTTTATTACATAACTCTTCCATCTCTTTTATTACATAACTCTTCCATCTCTGTTATTACATAACTCTTCCATCTCTTTTATTACATAACTCTTCCTTCTCTGTTATTACATAACTCTTCCATCTCTTTTATTACATAACTCTTCCTTCTCTGTTATTACATAACTCCTCCTTCTCTGTTATTACATAACTCTTCCTTCTCTGTTATTACATAACTCTTCCTTCTCTGTTATTACATAACTCTTCCTTCTCTGTTATTACATAACTCTTCCTTCTCTGTTATTACATAACTCCTCCTTCTCTGTTATTACACAATTCTTCCTTCTCTGTTATTACATAACTCTTCCTTCTCTGTTATTACATAACTCTTCCTTCTCTTTCATTACATAACTCTTCCTTCTCTGTTATTACATAACTCTTCCTTCTCTGTTATTACATAACTCCTCCTTCTCTGTTATTACACAATTCTTCCTTCTCTGTTATTACATAACTCTTCCTTCTCTGTTATTACATAACTCTTCCTTCTCTGTTATTACATAACTCTTCCTTCTCTGTTATTACATAACTCCTCCTTCTCTGTTATTACACAATTCTTCCTTCTCTGTTATTACATAACTCTTCCTTCTCTTTCATTACATAACTCTTCCTTCTCTGTTATTACATAACTCTTCCTTCTCTTTTATTACATAACTCCTCCTTCTCTGTTATTACACAATTCTATCTTCTCTGTTATTACATAACTCTTCCTTCTCTTTCATTACATAACTCCTCCTTCTCTGTTATTACACAATTCTTCCTTCTCTGTTATTACATAACTCTTCCTTCTCTGTTATTACATAACTCTTCCTTCTCTTTTATTACACAATTCTTCCTTCTCTGTTATTACATAACTCTTCCTTCTCTGTTATTACATAACTCTTCCTTCTCTGTTATTACATAACTCTTCCTTCTCTGTTATTACACAATTCTTCCTTCTCTGTTATTACATAACTCCTCCTTCTCTGTTATTACATAACTCTTCCTTCTCTGTTATTACATAACTCTTCCTTCTCTGTTATTACATAACTCTTCCTTCTCTTTCATTACATAACTCTTCCTTCTCTGTTATTACATAACTCTTCCATCTCTTTCATTACATAACTCTTCCTTCTCTTTCATTACATAACTCTTCCTTCTCTTTCATTACATAACTCTTCCTTCTCTTTCATTACATAACTCTTCCTTCTCTTTCATTACATAACTCTTCCTTCTCTTTCATTACATAACTCTTCCTTCTCTTTCATTACATAACTCTTCCTTCTCTTTCATTACATAACTCTTCCTTCTCTTTCATTACATAACTCTTCCTTCTCTGTCATTACATAACTCTTCCTTCTCTTTCATTACATAACTCTTCCTTCTCTTTCATTACATAACTCTTCCTTCTCTGTTATTACACAATTCTTCCTTCTCTGTTATTACATAACTCCTCCTTCTCTGTTATTACATAACTCTTCCTTCTCTTTCATTACATAACTCTTCCTTCTCTTTCATTACATAACTCTTCCTTCTCTTTCATTACATAACTCTTCCTTCTCTTTCATTACATAACTCTTCCTTCTCTTTCATTACATAACTCTTCCTTCTCTTTCATTACATAACTCTTCCTTCTCTTTCATTACATAACTCTTCCTTCTCTTTTATTAAATAACTCCTCCTTCTCTTTTATTACATAACTCCTCCTTCTCTTTCATTACATAACTCTTCCTTCTCTGTTATTACACAATTCTTCCTTCTCTGTTATTACATAACTCCTCCTTCTCTGTTATTACATAACTCTTCCTTTCATTACAACTCTTCCTTCTCTTTCATTACATAACTCTTCCTTCTCTGTTATTACATAACTCTTCCTTCTCTTTTATTACATAACTCTTCCTTCTCTTTCATTACATAACTCTTCCTTCTCTGTTATTACACAATTCTTCCTTCTCTTTCATTACATAACTCTTCCTTCTCTTTCATTACATAACTCTTCCTTCTCTGTTATTACATAACTCTTCCTTCTCTTTTATTACATAACTCCTCCTTCTCTTTCATTACATAACTCTTCCTTCTCTTTTATTAAATAACTCCTCCTTCTCTTTTATTACATAACTCCTCCTTCTCTTTCATTACATAACTCTTCCTTCTCTGTTATTACACAATTCTTCCTTCTCTGTTATTACATAACTCCTCCTTCTCTTTTATTACATAACTCTTCCTTCTCTTTCATTACATAACTCTTCCTTCTCTTTCATTACATAACTCTTCCTTCTCTTTCATTACATAACTCTTCCTTCTCTTTCATTACATAACTCTTCCTTCTCTTTCATTACATAACTCTTCCTTCTCTTTCATTACATAACTCTTCCTTCTCTTTCATTACATAACTCTTCCTTCTCTTTCATTACATAACTCTTCCTTCTCTTTCATTACATAACTCTTCCTTCTCTGTTATTACACAATTCTTCCTTCTCTGTTATTACATAACTCCTCCTTCTCTTTTATTACATAACTCTTCCTTCTCTTTCATTACATAACTCTTCCTTCTCTTTCATTACATAACTCTTCCTTCTCTTTCATTACATAACTCTTCCTTCTCTTTCATTACATAACTCTTCCTTCTCTTTCATTACATACTCTTTCCTTCTCTTTCATTACATAACTCTTCCTTCTCTTTCATTACATAACTCTTCCTTCTCTTTCATTACATAACTCTTCCTTCTCTTTCATTACATAACTCTTCCTTCTCTTTCATTACATAACTCTTCCTTCTCTTTCATTACATAACTCTTCCTTCTCTTTCATTACATAACTCTTCCTTCTTCTGCTTACATAATTTCTTCTCTTTCATTACATATCCTTCCTTCTGTTATTACATGTCTTCCTTCTTTCATTACATAATTCTTCCTTCTCTTTCATTACATAACTCTTCCTTCTCTTTCATTACATAACTCTTCCTTCTCTTTCATTACATAACTCTTCCTTTCTTCATTACATAACTCTTCCTTCTCTTTCATTACATAACTCTTCCTTCTCTTTCATTACATAACTCTTCCTTCTCTTTCATTACATAACTCTTCCTTCTCTTTCATTACATAACTCTTCCTTCTCTTTTATTACATAACTCTTCCTTCTCTTTCATTACATAACTCTTCCTTCTCTTTCATTACATAACTCTTCCTTCTCTGTTATTACACAATTCTTCCTTCTCTTTCATTACATAACTCTTCCTTCTCTTTCATTACATAACTCTTCCTTCTCTTTCATTACATAACTCTTCCTTCTCTTTCATTACATAACTCTTCCTTCTCTGTTATTACATAACTCTTCCTTCTCTTTCATTACATAACTCTTCCTTCTCTTTCATTACATAACTCTTCCTTCTCTTTCATTACATAACTCTTCCTTCTCTTTCATTACACAACTCTTCCTTCTCTTTCATTACATAACTCTTCCTTCTCTGTTATTACATAACTCTTCCTTCTCTTTCATTACATAACTCTTTCCTTCTTTCATTACATAACTCTTCCTTCTCTTTTATTACATACTCTTTCCTTCTCTTTCATTACATAACTCTTCCTTCTCTTTCATTACATAACTCTTCCTTCTCTTTCATTACATAACTCTTCCTTCTCTGTTATTACATAACTCTTCCTTCTCTTTCATTACATAACTCTTCCTTCTCTTTTATTACATAATCTTCCTTCTCTTTTATTACACAATTCTTCCTTCTCTTTTATTACATAATTCTTCCTTCTCTTTTATTACACAATTCTTCCTTCTCTTTTATTACACAATTCTTCCTTCTCTTTTATTACATAATCTTCCTTCTCTTTTATTACATAATTCTTCCTTCTCTTTTATTACATAATCTTCCTTCTCTTTCATTACATAATTCTTCTTTCTCTTTTATTACACAATTCTTCCTTCTCTTTTATTACACAATTCTTCCTTCTCTTTTATTACACAATTCTTCCTTCTCTTTTATTACACAATTCTTCCTTCTCTTTTATTACATAACTCTTTCTTCTCTTTTATTACATAACTCTTTCTTCTCTTTTATTACATAATTCTTCCTTCTCTTTTATTACACAATTCTTCCTTCTCTTTTATTACACAATTCTTCCTTCTCTTTTATTACACAATTCTTCCTTCTCTTTTATTACACAATTCTTCCTTCTCTTTTATTACATAATTCTTCCTTCTCTTTTATTACATAACTCCTCCTTCTCTTTTATTACATAATTCTTCCTTCTCTTTTATTACATAATTCTTCCTTCTCTTTTATTAGACAATTCTTCCTTCTCTTTTATTACACAATTCTTCCTTCTCTTTTATTACACAATTCTTCCTTCTCTTTTATTACATAATTCTTCCTTCTCTTTTATTAGACAATTCTTCCTTCTCTTTTATTACATAATTCTTCCTTCTCTTTTATTAGACAATTCTTCCTTCTCTTTTATTACACAATTCTTCCTTCTCTTTTATTACATAATTCTTCCTTCTCTTTTATTACATAATTCTTCCTTCTCTTTTATTACATAATTCTTCCTTCTCTTTTATTACATAATTCTTCCTTCTCTTTTATTACATATATATATATATATATATGTATATACACACACACAAATATATATATATGTTTCCCAGCCATATGGTATGTCTCTCAGTGCTTGCACCTTATGCATTACTTCCTCTCTAAAGTTCAATCTGCTTTCCTCATTCTTCAGCTTCATCATTTAGTCCTTCGTTCTCATTTCACTCTTTCCCTTTTCTTCACACACACATCCTACAAACCACCATTCGATGTTGACTATACGATTAGACTATACAACACGGTCCTCTGCCACTACTTTACAATCAATAACCTCTTATATAATCCACCTAAGTGCACTTTCCTCCACTCTTGTATCTCATGACCCTGTGCTCCACTTTCTAGATAAAATATGCGTTTAGTACAACCAAAATCCATTCTTTGGTCAAGTCAGTTATCCTCTGCCGTCTGCATCCTTGTCCCCGAGGCCATACGTCCCAATTATACGTCCCTCTCACCCCCCCCTCCCCTCCCCCCACACGATTTCCTCGACCTCCATGCCCATTGGGATCCCATCCTTCAGGTAATCCATATCCTCCCAGAACTCTTCCTTCTCTTTTATTACATAACTCCTCCTTCTCTGTTATTACACAATTCTTCCTTCTCTGTTATTACATAACTCTTCCTTCTCTGTTATTACACAATTCTTCCTTCTCTGTTATTACATAACTCTTCCTTCTCTTTTATTACACAATTCTTCCTTCTCTGTTATTACATAACTCTTCCTTCTCTGTTATTACATAACTCTTCCTTCTCTGTTATTACACAATTCTTCCTTCTCTTTTATTACATAACTCTTCCTTCTCTTTTATTACATAATTCTTCCTTCTCTTTTATTACATAATTCTTCCTTCTCTTTTATTACACAATTCTTCCTTCTCTTTTATTACACAATTCTTCCTTCTCTTTTATTACACAATTCTTCCTTCTCTTTTATTACACAATTCTTCCTTCTCTTTTATTACACAATTCTTCCTTCTCTTTTATTACATAATTCTTCCTTCTCTTTTATTACATAATTCTTCCTTCTCTTTTATTAGACAATTCTTCCTTCTCTTTTATTACACAATTCTTCCTTCTCTTTTATTACACAATTCTTCCTTCTCTTTTATTACACAATTCTTCCTTCTCTTTTATTACACAATTCTTCCTTCTCTTTTATTACACAATTCTTCCTTCTCTTTTATTACACAATTCTTCCTTCTCTTTTATTACACAATTCTTCCTTCTCTTTTATTACACAATTCTTCCTTCTCTTTTATTACACAATTCTTCCTTCTCTTTTATTACACAATTCTTCCTTCTCTTTTATTACACAATTCTTCCTTCTCTTTTATTACACAATTCTTCCTTCTCTTTTATTACACAATTCTTCCTTCTCTTTTATTACACAATTCTTCCTTCTCTTTTATTACACAATTCTTCCTTCTCTTTTATTACACAATTCTTCCTTCTCTTTTATTACACAATTCTTCCTTCTCTTTTATTACACAATTCTTCCTTCTCTTTTATTACACAATTCTTCCTTCTCTTTTATTACACAATTCTTCCTTCTCTTTTATTACACAATTCTTCCTTCTCTTTTATTACACAATTCTTCCTTCTCTTTTATTACACAATTCTTCCTTCTCTTTTATTACACAATTCTTCCTTCTCTTTTATTACACAATTCTTCCTTCTCTTTTATTACACAATTCTTCCTTCTCTTTTATTACACAATTCTTCCTTCTCTTTTATTACACAATTCTTCCTTCTCTTTTATTACACAATTCTTCCTTCTCTTTTATTACACAATTCTTCCTTCTCTTTTATTACACAATTCTTCCTTCTCTTTTATTACACAATTCTTCCTTCTCTTTTATTACACAATTCTTCCTTCTCTTTTATTACACAATTCTTCCTTCTCTTTTATTACACAATTCTTCCTTCTCTTTTATTACACAATTCTTCCTTCTCTTTTATTACACAATTCTTCCTTCTCTTTTATTACACAATTCTTCCTTCTCTTTTATTACACAATTCTTCCTTCTCTTTTATTACACAATTCTTCCTTCTCTTTTATTACACAATTCTTCCTTCTCTTTTATTACACAATTCTTCCTTCTCTTTTATTACACAATTCTTCCTTCTCTTTTATTACACAATTCTTCCTTCTCTTTTATTACACAATTCTTCCTTCTCTTTTATTACACAATTCTTCCTTCTCTTTTATTACACAATTCTTCCTTCTCTTTTATTACATAATTCTTCCTTCTCTTTTATTACATAATTCTTCCTTCTCTTTTATTACATAATTCTTCCTTCTCTTTTATTACATAATTCTTCCTTCTCTTTTATTACACAATTCTTCCTTCTCTTTTATTACACAATTCTTCCTTCTCTTTTATTACACAATTCTTCCTTCTCTTTTATTACACAATTCTTCCTTCTCTTTTATTACACAATTCTTCCTTCTCTTTCATTACACAATTCTTCCTTCTCTTTTATTACACAATTCTTCCTTCTCTATTATTACTTAACTCTTCCTTCTCTTTTATTAAATAACTCCTCCTTCTCTTTTATTAAATAACTCCTCCTTCTCTTTTATTACACAATTCTTCCTTCTCTTTTATTACACAATTCTTCCTTCTCTTTCATTACACAATTCTTCCTTCTCTTTTATTACACAATTCTTCCTTCTCTATTATTACTTAACTCTTCCTTCTCTTTTATTAAATAACTCCTCCTTCTCTTTTATTAAATAACTCCTCCTTCTCTATTATTACTTAACTCTTCCTTCTCTTTTATTAAATAACTCCTCCTTCTCTTTTATTACATAACTCCTCCTTCTCTTTCATTACATAACTCTTTCTTCTCTTTTATTACATAACTCCTCCTTCTCTTTTATTACATAACTCTTTCTTCTCTTTTATTACACAACTCCTCCTTCTCTTTTATTACATAACTCTTTCTTCTCTTTTATTACACAACTCCTCCTTCTCTTTTATTACACAATTCTTCCTTCTCTTTTATTACACAATTCTTCATTCTCTTTTATTACACAACTCCTCCTTCTCTTTCATTACATAACTCTTTCTTCTCTTTTATTACATAACTCCTCCTTCTCTTTTATTACATAACTCTTTCTTCTCTTTTATTACATAACTCCTCCTTCTC
>BOPN01008823.1:10000-12500 GCA_017312705.2 Penaeus japonicus | reverse complement strand
ATCGATCATTTACATCCTGTGAAAAAAGTGTCGAAAGAAATAGTAACCTTCAAACCCGCCTGTTATTTCCACCCGACAAGTCATACGCCTTTCCACTGTGAAAATAACTCACCTGATCAAAAAAAAGGGGGAGAGGGGTGGAGGGGGGGGGGGGCGAAGTTGAAGAGGGCAAATATAACTATTACCAAAGCTAATAGGTTAAATCGTCTGAGTGCATGACCATCGCATGACACGAGCAAGCGATGCTACGACAATAGAGTTTCATTCTACGTTCTATATAGAGAGGTTTGCTCTATCATCCGCTAATGGCACCCCGCATATAAACATCCGGCATCGATCATCCAATCAGCGGCCTAGCCAAGCGTGACGTCGCATCCGGTCCTGACCCGACCAATCACCGCGTCTGGAAAGGGCGTGACGTCATTAACCATCGCCTTTCTCCGGGTTATAAGAACATTATAGAGAGTTCAGAGTTTCCCGCGTGTCTGCATTAGCATATTGGGACTGGCCATTGTCCAGCGGCGCGGAAATACACAGCTTTCCAAACATGTGTCCTGTATTGTTCAGCGCAGTGTTGATTCATTCATAAATTGCAACATAAATATAGCGGGAAACCGGCGATCATAATTTCACTTTTTGTGGACGCGGGGTTAAAAAAAAAACGAATTGGGGAAAAATATGGATATTTATAAATATGCTTTCAAAACTCATGCGCGTAAAGCGACCTGAATCTCATTATCACGAACCCGATGGATGTGCATTTATTTGAATAGTTTTTTTTTTTTCTTTCTTTTTTTTTTTTTTTTTTTTCTTTACTTTCGTCTTTTTCGACACGACTGTTGCTTCATTTATCATCTGTTATCTCTATGTCTTTCTTTACCAAGATCTTCAGACAGCCAATTTAATTAATAAATGCTTATCATGTTAAGACATCATTAATAATTCCTAATCACAATATTGCAATCATTTTATGAAAGACATGCAAGATATCATTGTGCTCGACAATAAACAATAAAACATATTAAAAACAAACTTAAATCAAGATACCCTTAGTAATCTTAAGCTTTGTAACTTTATATACATTATTTCGGTCGGCTAAATTTAGATACCACTTGGCAATACGTCCGTGCAACATCCCAAGAAACCTCGTCATTGCTGTGATTGCAATCTCATCATTAACGTAAAATATCGTCGAGCCTTAAGCGCGGTCGTTAAACGTTTTCGTGTGACGATTTTATCATAATTGTTTTTTTCTTCTTCTTCTTCTTCTTTCTATCTCTCTTTCTGTTTTCCTCACTTGTTCTCTTTCTGTTTTTCTCACTTGTTCTCTTCCCTATCTCTATTGTGCTCCCTTCTCTTTTAATCATCATCATCATCCTCATCATTATTATCATCATTAGAATCATCATTAGAATCATTATATCCTATAAATCATTATTCCCTCACAGACACCCCCCACCCCTCCCCCTAAACAGCAAAACGAGTAGAGGAGCAAAAAAAAAAGGTCATGCTTTTAAACTCATCATCACTTGCTCTCTCGAAGCATCAACCGCTGACAAGGATACAAATTCGCCTTATTGTTATTCTTATCTGGCGACGCTGACATATTTCTTCGAGGATAAAGCTGACATGCCAATTATTCACACGAGTTTGAAAGTTTCGTTTCTTTCTCCGTAGACTTATGTGTGGGTGTGAGCGTGCGAACGAATGGGGAAGGAGGGTTGGAGAGAGAGAGAGAGAGAGAGAGAGAGAGAGAGAGAGAGAGAGAGAGAGAGAGAGAGAGAGAGAGAGAGAGAGAGAGAGAGAGAGAGAGAGAGAGGAGAGAGAGAGAGAGAGAGAGAGAGAGAGACAGAGAGAGAGAGAGAGAGAGAGAGGAAGAGAGAGAGGAAGAAGAAGAAGAAGGAGAAGGAGGAGGAGGAGGAGGTGGAAGAGGAGGAGGAAGAGAGGCAGAAAGAAAAGGAGAAACAGTAGAAGGTGAAACAGAAGAAGGAGAAGAAGGAGGAGAGAGAGAGAGAGAGAGAGAGAGAGAGAGAGAGAGAGAGAGAGAGAGAGAGAGAGAGAGAGAGAGAGAGAGAGAGAGAGAGAGAGAGAGAGAGAGAGAGAGAGAGAGAGAGAGAGAGAGACCGAGACAGACAGAGACAGAGAAAATGACAAAGACGGAGAGGTGAAGGAGAAAGATTTTGGAAAGGAAGAGAGAGAGAGAGAGAGAGAGAGAGACAGACAAGACAGTGACAGAGAGAGAGAATGAAAGAGAAAGAAACAGAGAGAGAGAGAAAAAGAGAGAGAAACGAAATACCAAGAGAGAAATCACACACACACGTATATTTGTCAAATGAATAATTGATTCACCTCGACTCATCTAATTAAAGGATTTGAAATATATTCATGTGTAAATTCTTTTTTCCCCGTATGAAAAAAAAGTAGTAACAACAACGCATTCAAATATTTAAACAAACATCAGCACCCTAACACACTCAATCACGGGGGAGGTCAGTTCATA
>BOPN01008822.1:10000-22500 GCA_017312705.2 Penaeus japonicus | reverse complement strand
CAACTCTATTAGATATTTTATCAACAGACAATGTAGATACCCAGGAAACCATCCTTATGGAAGTGTGTGTGTATGCGTGTGTGTGTGTGTGTGTGTATGTTTGTATGTTATTATCATTTTGTTATAATCTCTATCATGATAATAATTATTTTGATTATTGTTACTAACATTATTATTTCTACTTTTATTAACATTATGATAATTTATGATATCATCATTACCGTAATTTCTGTGATTATCATCATGACCATTCAATTAACGTTATCATCACCATTATCATTTTCATCATTATTACTATCATCAACTGTATTTTACCAACTTATTGTTCTTATCCTCATTATCATGATTTTTTTTTTTTTTTCAGGTGAATAATGTATGATTTTTTTCACAAAAAGGTTCATCATGAAGAAATGTCTCACAGTTCCTGGTAAAATTTTTATATATTTTATATATATATACATTCGCTTCCGCCGGGGATCGAACCCGAGTCTACCGATTAAGAGGCGGTCGTGTTATCCACTACACCACAGAGGCTTCTTCTTAAGAAGGTAATAGATATTCTAATTACAGTTCGTGTGCAGAATTTCCTCAATGCAGACAGACACATATTTGTGTGTGTGTGTGTGTGTGTGTGTGTGTGTGTTTGTGTGTGTGTGTGTGTCGTGTGTTTGTATGTGCGTTTGTGGAATTAACCGACAGAAAACCGTGGAGGGCGTTAAGGACGACGTTAACCTGGATAAACGCCATGCTTATGCCCTGCTGATAAACGCCATGCTTATCCATGTCTAATTATGAAATAACAATTGTTTTACAAATGATAAGGGCCACCATATCATCTAGCCGTACTTTTCAACCTCAATAGTTGATGGCTGTTGCACCTGCAGGTAAAGAGCGTCGTGATAAGGAAAGGCAATCCAAATAAAATGTTAGCATATAAACTTTGCTTCCATTTACATGATTGATAAAACAACCGTCATCTGTGCACGGGAAGTTGCAATTGGAGTAACAAAGCAAAATAAAATCCCTGCTCAACATCTGTGTTGCTACGACGGATTGCATCTCCGTCTATCATTTGGATACAGAATATCAATATATGATACATAAACTAAAAGTCTTGATCAGTTTATGAATACATATCGAAATTACGCTGTCATTTGCACTATCCTTAACACTACGTTTCCATTCCCTCTCTGTTTGACAGGATAGTAACCACAGAGGTCTTGGCTTCGATCACAGGTACTGAAATAGGGAGTAGTAATTCCGCAGAGTTTGGTGTGATTTTTCTCGTTTGCAGCCTTCGCTCCTACATATATACAACTGCTGTAACAATCTTTTTCATTATTGATATCTCCCCATCCTATTCTCGTTCGTTCATTTGTGAATTTCATACTACCTGTAATTCGATTGTTCAGCTCCCCTCAGATCCGTTGTATCACTATTATCATTATCATAACTATAAACATGATTAAATTCATTATAATGATTATTATCAGCATCATAATTATCATAATTGTTATAATCATCATTATTATTGTTATTGTTATTACTAATACATCATCATTATTATCATCATTATCACCATTATTATTATCATTTTCATCACCATATTCATAATCAATGTCTTTGTTAGCATGATCATTATAAGTAACATTAAATCAAATGCTAAGTTAGTTAAGTTACTCAAGAAAAATGAATTAGAATAATTGATCAACCTACAAGGATCATAAAAAAACAACTCTTCTATATTAGATGCAAAAATAACGAATAGTTTAGATGTCATTCTCCGTCCAGACGTCATTCCATGTCATGTGGCTGATCATGAACTTATTACGAAGACGTTAAATATATAGAAATCAAAGCGATCCCTGGTAACGGAGGCACATGGGATTATGAATGCTGATGCTCTAATTAACGTTTGTGTGCAGAATTTCATCTTGGAGATACGCACGGCTGTGTGTGTGTGTGTGTTTGTGTGTGTGCGTGTATTATTATAATTTTGTTATAATCTTTATTATGAGTATGATTATTATAACATTTGTTACTAATATTATTATTTCTACTTTTATTATCATTATCCGAATTTGTGACAGCATTATTTTCGTAATTACTGTGATTATTATCATGACCACTTCATTAACTTTATCATCATTATTATTATTACACCATCCTCCCGCTACACTCACTCTAACACTATCCTCCCGCCACTGTCACTCTAACACCATCCTCCCGCCACTGTCACTCTAACACTCTCCTCCCGCCACTGTCACTCTAACACCATCCTCCCGCCACTGTCACTTTAACACTATCCTCCCGCCACACTCACTCTAATTCTCTCCTCCCGCCACTGTCACTCTAACACTATCCTCCCGCCACTGTCACTCTAACACTCTCCTCCCGCCACTCTCACTCTAACACTCTCCTCCCGACACTGTCACTCTAACACTCTCCTCCCGCCACTGTCACTTTAACACTATCCTCCCGCCACTGTCACTCTAACACTCTCCTCCCGCCACTGTCACTCTAACACCATCCTCCCGCCACTGTCACTCTAACACTCTCCTCCCGCCACTGTCACTCTAACACCATCCTCCCGCCACTGTCACTCTAACACTCTCCTCCCGCCACTGTCACTCTAACACTCTCCTCCCGCCACTGTCACTCTAACACTCTCCTCCCGCCACTGTCACTCTAACACTCTCCTCCCGCCACTGTCACTCTAACACTCTCCTCCCGCCACTGTCACTCTAACACTCTCCTCCCGCCACTGTCACTCTAACACTCTCCTCCCGCCACTGTCACTCTAACACTCTCCTCCCGCCACTGTCACTCTAACACTCTCCTCCCGCCACTGTCACTCTAACACTCTCCTCCCGCCACTGTCACTCTAACACTCTCCTCCCGCCACTGTCACTCTAACACTCTCCTCCCGCCACTGTCACTCTAACACTCTCCTCCCGCCACTGTCACTCTAACACTCTCCTCCCGCCACTGTCACTCTAACACTCTCCTCCCGCCACTGTCACTCTAACACTCTCCTCCCGCCACTGTCACTCTAACACTCTCCTCCCGCCACTGTCACTCTAACACTCTCCTCCCGCCACTGTCACTCTAACACTCTCCTCCCGCCACTGTCACTCTAACACTCTCCTCCCGCCACTGTCACTCTAACACTCTCCTCCCGCCACTGTCACTCTAACACCATCCTCCCGCCACTGTCACTCTAACACTATCCTCCCGCCACTGTCACTCTAACACTCTCCTCCCGCCACTGTCACTCTAACACTATCCTCCCGCCACTGTCACTCTAACACTATCCTCCCGCCACTGTCACTCTAACACTCTCTTCCCACCACTGTCACTCTAACACTCTCCTCCCGCCACTCTCACTCTAACACCATCCTCCCGCCACACTCACTCTAACACTCTCCTCCCGCCACTGTCACTCTAACACTCTCCTCCCGCCACTGTCACTCTAACACTCTCTTCCCGCCACTGTCACTCTAACACTCTCTTCCCACCACTGTCACTCTAACACTCTCCTCCCGCCACTGTCACTCTAACACTCTCCTCCCGCCACTGTCACTCTAACACTATCCTCCCGTCACTGTCACTCTAACACTCTCCTCCCGCCACTGTCACTCTAACACTCTCCTCCCGCCACTGTCACTCTAACACTATCCTCCCGCCACTGTCACTCTAATTCTCTCCTCCCGCCACTGTCACTCTAACACTATCCTCCCGCCACTGTCACTCTAACACTATCCTCCCGCCACTGTCACTCTAACACTATCCTCCCGCCACTGTCACTCTAACACTCTCCTCCCGCCACTGTCACTCTAACACTATCTCTCTAATGATGTCCTCACACATTATATCTCTAGCAATATCATCCTAATAATATCCCCTAAGCATTATCACCCTATCGCTGAACCTCCTTGCTGCATCACCCTCACCATTCGTCGCCTGACACCATACTGTCATGGCTGTCACCCGAGAGCAGGTTGAGATTGCATTCATTGATGAAAAGCTCATGAGTCGCTCACGCATTCGACATGAGGACCAGGAGCAGAACGCTGATATTCATTTGAACGAAAGCTCACGTGAATCATCCCCTCTGGGACGAAATGAAAAAGATCCTGAACTCACTAAAGGCAGAGTGGTGGGAAAGGTTGCCTACTTCAGTGGCACGAGGTAAGCTGTCCACGCGAGGGACACATAGAAAACGGGAGAAGGAGCCCGCCATATCACAGACGTTGATTTATACAGCAAGGTGATATTATTATATTTGACACATCCATATATTTACCGAAGGGCTTCATCTCATTTTTCAATTTTCACGCCTAAGAAATTATCAATACAATCTTTATGTACTTACATCATAGCTAATAATACAATTGATAAAAAACAAAAACAAAGACAATGTGTCTTCAAAGAGAGTTTCACTAACTCTATCGGTAATTCCCTAAACATTGATATATATATATATATATATATATATATATATATATATATATATATATATATATATATATATATATACACACATATATATATATATATATATATACACTCTCACTCTAATTCTCTCCTCCCGCCACGGTCACTCTAACACTATCCTCCCGCCACTCTCACTCTAATTCTCTCCTCCCGCCACTCTCACTCTAACACCATCCTCCCGCCATTGTCACTTTAACACTATCATCCCGCCACTGTCACTCTTACACCATCCTCCCGCCACTGTCACTCTAACACCATCCTCCCGCCACTGTCACTCTAACACCATCCTCCCGCCACTGTCACTCTAACACCATCCTCCCGCCACACTCACTCTAACACTCTCCTCCCGCCACTGTCACTTTAACACTCTCATCCCGCCACTGTCACTCTAACACCATCCTCCGGCCACTGTAACTCTAAAACCATCCTCCCGCCACTGTCATTCTAACACCATCCTCCCGCCACTGTCACTCTAACACCATCCTCCCGCCACACTCACTCTAACACTCTCCTCCCGCCACTGTCACTATAACACCATCCTCCCGCCACTCTCACTCTAACACCATCCTCCCGCCACTCTCACTCTAACACCATCCTCCCGCCACTGTCACTTTAACACCATCCTCCCGCCAATCTCACTCTAACACTCTCCTCCCGCCTCTCTCACTCTAATTCTCTCCTCCCGCCACTGTCACTCTAACACCATCCTCCCGCCACTCTCACTCTAACACCATCCTCCCGCCACTGTCACTCTAACACCATCCTCCCGCCACTGTCACTCTAACACCATCCTCCGGCAACTCTCACTCTAACACCATCCTCCCGCCACTGTCACTCTAACACCATCCTCCCGCCACTCTCACTCTAACACCATCCTCCCGCCTATGTCACTCTAACACTCTCCTCCCGCCACTGTCACTCTAACACCATCCTCCGGCAACTCTCACTCTAAAACCATCCTCCCGCCACTGTCACTCTAACACTCTCCTCCCGCCACTGTCACTCTAACACTCTCCTCCCGCCACTGTCACTCTAACACTCTCCTCCCGCCACTGTCACTCTAACACCATCCTCCCCCAACTGTCACTCTAACATTCTCCTCCCCCCACTGTCACTCTAACATTATCCTCCCCCAACTGTCACTCTTACACCATCCTCCCGCCACTGTCACTCTAACACCATCCTCCCGCCACTGTCACTCTAACACTCTCATCCCGCCACTGTCACTCTAACACCATCCTCCCGCCACTGTCACTCTAACACCATCCTCCCGCCACTGTCACTCTAACACTCTCCTCCCGCCACTGTCACTCTAACACTCTCCTCCCGCCACTGTCACTCTAACACTCTCCTCCCGCCACTGTCACTCTAACACTCTCCTCCCGCCACTGTCACTCTACCACTATCCTCCCGCCACTCTCACTCTAATTCTCTCCTCCCGCCACTGTCACTCTAACACTCTCCTCCCGCCACTGTCACTCTAACACTCTCCTCCCGCCGCTGTCACTCTACCACTATCCTCCCGCCACTCTCATTCTAATTCTCTCCTTTTCGCCACTGTCACTCTAACACTATCCTCCCGCCACTGTCACTCTTACACCATCCTCCCGCCACTGTCACTCTAACATTACCCTCCCGCCACTGTCACTCTAACATTCTCCTCCCGCCACTGTCACTCTACCACTATCCTCCCGCCACTATCACTCTAATTCTCTCCTCCCGCCACTGTCACTCTAACACCATCCTCCCGCCATTGTCACTCTAACACTATCCTCTCGCCACTGTCACTCTAACACTCTCCTCCCACCACTGTCACTCTAACACTCTCCTCCCGCCACTGTCACTCTAACACCATCCTCCCGCCACTCTCACTCTAACACTCTCCTCCCGCCACTGTCACTCTAACACTCTCCTCCCGCCACTCTCACTCTAACACTCTCCTCCCGCAACTGTCACTCTAACACTATCCTCCCGCCACTGTTACTCTAACACCATCCTCCAGCCACTGTCACTCTAACACCATCTTCCCGCCACTGTCACTCTAACACTCTCCTCAAGCCACTGTCACTCTAACACCATCCTCCCGCCACTGTTACTCTAACACCATCCTCCCGCCACTGTCACTCTAACACCATCCTCCCGCCACACTCATTCTAACACTCTCCTCCCGCCACTTTCACTCTAACACCATCCTCCCGCCACTGTCACTCTAACACTCTCCTCCCGCCACTGTCACTCTAACACCATCCTCCCGCCACTGTCACTCTAACACCATCCTCCCGCCACTGTCACTCTAACACCATCCTCCCGCCACTCTCACTCTAACACCATCCTCCCGCCACTGTCACTGTAACACCATCCTCCCGCCACACTCACTCTAACACTCTCCTCCCACCACTCTCACTCTAACACTCTCCTCCCGCCACTGTCACTCTAACACCATCCTCCCGCCACTGTCACTCTAACACCATCCTCCCGCCACACTCACTCTAACACTCTCCTCCCGCCACTGTCACTCTAACACCATCCTCCCGCCACTGTCACTCTAACACCATCCTCCCGCCACTCTCACTCTAACACCATCCTCCCGCCACACTCACTCTAACACTCTCCTCCCGCCACTGTCACTCTAACACCATCCTCCCGCCACTCTCACTCTAACACTATCCTCCCGCCACTGTCACTCTAACACTCTCCTCCCGCCACTGTCACTCTAACACCATCCTCCCGCCACTCTCACTCTAACACTCTCCTCCCGCCACTGTCACTCTAACACTCTCCTCCCGCCACTGTCACTCTAACACCATCCTCCCGCCACTTTCACTCTAACACTTTCCTCCCGCCACTGTCACTCTAACACCATCTTCCCGCCACTGTCACTCTAACACCATCCTCCCGCCACTGTCACTCTTACACCATCCTCCCGCCACTGTCACTCTAACACCATCCTCCCGCCACTGTCACTCTAACACCATCCTCCCGCCACTGTCACTCTAACACTATCCTCCCGCCACTGTCATTCTAACACCATCCTCCCGCCACTGTCACTCTAACACCATCCTCCCGCCGTACTCATTCTAACACTCTCCTCCCGCCACTGTCACTCTAATTCTCTCATCCCGCCACTGTCACTCTAACACCATCCTCCCGCCACTGTCACTCTAACACTATCCTCTCGCCACTGTCACTCTAACACCATCCTGCTTTGCCACTCTTAACACTATCCTCCCGCCACTGTCACTCTAACACCATCCTCCCACCACTGTCACTCTAACACTATTCTCCCGCCACTGTCACTCTAACACTATCCTCTCGCCACTGTCACTCTAACACTATCCTCCCGCCACTGTCACTCTAGCACTATCCTTCCGCCACTGTCACTCTAGCACTATTCTCCCCGCCACTGTCACTCTAACACCATCCCTCCCCCCTGCCACTGTCACTCTAACACCATCCTCCCGACATTGTCACTCTAGCACTTTCTCCTCCCGCCACTGTCACTCTAGCACTATTCTCCCGCCACTGTCACTCTAACACCATCCTCCCGCCACTGTCACTCTAACACTCTCCTCCCGCCACTGTCACTCTAACACCATCCTCCCGCCACTGTCACTCTAACACTATTCTCCATGCCACTGTCACTCTAACACTATCCTCTCGCCACTGTCACCACACTATTTCCTGCCATCAGCTACCCAACACTGTATCCTCCCGCCACTGTCACTCTAGCACTATCCTCCTGCCGCTTAGCACTATTCTCCCGCCACTGTCACTCTAGCACTATTCTCCCGCCACTGTCACTCTAGCACTATTCTCCCGCCACTTTCACTCTAACACCATCCTCCCGCCACTGTCACTCTAACACTATTCTCCCGCCACTGTCACTCTAGCACTATTCTCCCGCCACTTTCACTCTAACACCATCCTCCCGCCACTGTCACTCTAACACTATTCTCCCGCCACTGTCACTCTAGCACTATTCTCCCGCCACTGTCACTCTAACACCATCCTCCCGCCACTGTCACTCTAACACCATCCTCCCCGCCACTGTCACTCTGACTATCCTCCCGCCATGACTTCACTCTCTAACATCATCCTCCCCGCCACTGTCACTCTAGCACTATCCTCTCGCCACTGTCACTCTAACACTATTCTCCCGCCACTGTCACTCTAACACTATCCTCCCGCCACTGTCACTCTAGCACTATCCTCCCGCCACTGTCACTCTAGCACTATTCTCCCGCCACTGTCACTCTAACACCATCCTCCCGCCACTGTCACTCTAACACTATTCTCCCGCCACTGTCACTCTAACACTATCCTCTCGCCACTGTCACTCTAACACGCCCCGCCACTCTCACTCTAACACTCTCCCTCCTGCCACTGTCACTCTAACACCATCCTCCCGCCACTGTGACTCTAACACCATCCTCCCTCCACACTCACTCTAACGCTCTCCTCTCGCCACCGTCACCCCACCATCCTCCCGGCACTTTTCACTCTAACACTCTCCTCCCGCCACTGTCACTCTAACACCATCTTCCCGCCACTGTCACTCTAACACTCTCATCCCGCCACTGTCACTCTAACACCATCTTCCCGCCATACTCACTCTAACACTCTCCCCTCCCGCCACTGTCACTCTAACACCATCCTCCCGCCACTTTCCTAACACTCTTCCTCCCGCCACTGTCACTCTAACACTCTCCTCCCGCCACTGTCACTCTAACACCATCCTCCCGCCACTGTCACTTTAACACTCTCCTCCCGCCACTGTCACTCTAACACTCTCCTCCCGCCACTGTCACTCTAACTCTCTCCTCCCGCCACTGTCACTCCTAACACCATCCTCCCGCCACCAATAACACTTCTCCTCCCCGCCACTGTCACCCTAACACCATCTTCTCCCGCCAATGTCACTCTAACACCATCCTCCCGCCACTGTCACTCTTACACCATCCTCCCGCCACTGTCACTCTAACACCATCCTCCCGCCACTGTCACTCTAACACCATCCTCCCGCCACTGTCACTCTAACACTATCCTCCCGCCACTGTCACTCTAACACCATCCTCCCGCCACTGTCACTCTAACACCATCCTCCAGCCACACTCATTCTAACACTCTCCTCCCGCCACTGTCACTCTAATTCTCTCCTCCCGCCACTGTCACTCTAACACCATCCTCCCGCCACTGTCACTCTAACACTATCCTCTCGCCACTGTCACTCTAACACCATCCTGCTGCCACTGTCACTCTAACACTATCCTCCCGCCACTGTCACTCTAACACCATCCTCCCGCCACTGTCACTCTAACACTATTCTCCCGCCACTGTCACTCTAACACTATCCTCTCGCCACTGTCACTCTAACACTATCCTCCCGCCACTGTCACTCTAGCACTATCCTTCCGCCACTGTCACTCTAGCACTATTCTCCCGCCACTGTCACTCTAACACCATCCTCCCGCCACTGTCACTCTAACACCATCCTCCCGACATTGTCACTCTAGCACTATTCTCCCGCCACTGTCACTCTAGCACTATTCTCCCGCCACTGTCACTCTAACACCATCCTCCCGCCACTGTCACTCTAACACTCTCCTCCCGCCACTGTCACTCTAACACCATCCTCCCGCCACTGTCACTCTAACACTATTCTCCCGCCACTGTCACTCTAACACTATCCTCTCGCCACTGTCACTCTAACACTATTCTCCCGCCACTGTCACTCTAACACTATCCTCCCGCCACTGTCACTCTAGCACTATCCTCCCGCCGCTGTCACTTTAGCACTATTCTCCCGCCACTGTCACTCTAGCACTATTCTCCCGCCACTGTCACTCTAGCACTATTCTCCCGCCACTGTCACTCTAACACTATCCTCCCGCCACTCTCACTCTAACACTATCCTCCCGCCACTCTAACACTATTCTCCCGCCACTGTCACTCTAGCACTATTCTCCCGCCACTTTCACTCTAACACCATCCTCCCGCCACTGTCACTCTAACACTATTCTCCCGCCACTGTCACTCTAGCACTATTCTCCCGCCACTGTCACTCTAACACCATCCTCCCGCCACTGTCACTCTAACACCATCCTCCCGCCACTGTCACTCTAACACTATCCTCCCGCCACACTCACTCTAACACTATCCTCCCGCCACTGTCACTCTAGCACTATCCTCCCGCCACTGTCACTCTAGCACTATTCTCCCGCCACTGTCACTCTAACACCATCCTCCCGCCACTGTCACTCTAACACTATTCTCCCGCCACTGTCACTCTAACACTATCCTCTCGCCACTGTCACTCTAACACTATTCTCCCGCCACTCTCACTCTAACACTCTCCTCCCGCCACTGTCACTCTAACACCATCCTCCCGCCACTGTGACTCTAACACCATCCTCCCTCCACACTCACTCTAACGCTCTCCTCTCGCCACTGTCACTCTAACACCATCCTCCCGGCACTTTCACTCTAACACTCTCCTCCCGCCACTGTCACTCTAACACCATCTTCCCGCCACTGTCACTCTAACACTCTCATCCCGCCACTGTCACTCTAACACCATCTTCCCGCCACACTCACTCTAACACTCTCCTCCCGCCACTGTCACTCTAACACCATCCTCCCGCCACTGTCACTCTAACACTCTCCTCCCGCCACTGTCACTCTAACACTCTCCTCCCGCCACTGTCACTCTAACACCATCCTCCCGCCACTGTCACTTTAACACCTCCCTCTCCCCTGCCACTGTCACTCTAACACTGTTCTCCCGCCACTGTCACTCTAACACTCTCCTCCTGCCACTGTCACTCTAACAACTCTCCCGCCACTTTCACTCTAACACTTCTCCTCCCGCCACTGTCACTCTAACACCATCTTCCCGCCACTGTCACTCTAACACCATCCTCCCGCCACTGTCACTCTTACACCATCCTCCCGCCACTGTCACTCTAACACCATCCTCCCGCCACTGTCACTCTAACACCATCCTCCCGCCACTGTCACTCTAACACTATCCTCCCGCCACTGTCATTCTAACACCATCCTCCCGCCACTGTCACTCTAACACCATCCTCCAGCCACACTCATTCTAACACTCTCCTCCCGCCACTGTCACTCTAATTCTCTCCTCCCGCCACTGTCACTCTAACACCATCCTCCCGCCACTGTCACTCTAACACTATCCTCTCGCCACTGTCACTCTAACACCATCCTGCTGCCACTGTCACTCTAACACTATCCTCCCGCCACTGTCACTCTAACACCATCCTCCCGCCACTGTCACTCTAACACTATTCTCCCGCCACTGTCACCTAACACCATCCCTCCTGCCACCGTCACCTAACACCATCCTCCCGCCACTGTCACTCTAGCACTATCCTTCCGCCACTGTCACTCTAGCACTATTCTCCCGCCACTGTCACTCTAACACCATCCTCCCGCCACTGTCACCCCACCATCCTCCCGACATTGTCACTCTAGCATCTGCCCCTCCCGCCACCGTCACCAGCACCATTCTCCCGCCACTGTCACTCTTAACACCATCCCTCCCGCCACTGTCACTCTAACACTCTCCTCCCGCCACTGTCACTCTAACACCATCCTCCCGCCACTGTCACTCTAACACTATTCTCCCGCCACTGTCACTCTAACACTATCCTCTCAACACTGTCACTCTAACACTATTCTCCCGCCATTTAACACTATCCTCCCGCCACTTCTAGCACTATCCTCCCGCCGCTGTCACTTTAGCACTATTCTCCCGCCACTGTCACTCTAGCACTATTCTCCCGCCACTGTCACTCTAGCACTATTCTCCCGCCACTGTCACTCTAGCACTATTCTCCCGCCACTGTCACTCTAACACCATCCTCCCGCCACTGCTCTACCTAACACTATTCTCCCGCCACTGTCACTCTCCAGCACCATTCTCCATTACTTTCACTCTACCTGTCACTCTAACACTATTCTCCCGCCACTGTCACTCTAGC
>BOPN01008822.1:0-2500 GCA_017312705.2 Penaeus japonicus | reverse complement strand
TTACGGTGATGTAAAAAAAATCTGTAATCTAATCATAGATGAATAGACGAATCAAAATAATGTTCTGATAATAATATTGTTAAATGACTGTCTGCGGGCGTATGGCAGACGTTAGTTCCTTCTGTCGAGATAAAACATAATTTGCATTGGCGACGTGTGAAAACTACCCTGCGGCGATATCTAAGAAGAGTATTACAATATTGGAAAATATGTTAATTAATAGCTAATGAAAGTTTCCATTGCAGGGTAAAAAGTATTAAAACGGTAAACATCAAATGTATCACTATAAGCATTTCCACCTTTGTTATATATTAAATAATTACAGAAAAGGTCAATGACCCTTTATTACGTTCAGTTAAAACGATCATCTATTATTCTACTAAAATGGAATTTTAAACAAACAAACAAACAAATACAAACGAAACCGTACTCAAACAAACAAGAAGAAAAACACGTTATTTTTTCTGCTACAGACATACATACATATAATCCTATGAATCTACCTCTATACGGAATCATGTATAGAAATGGAATTAGAGAGACAAAAAGAAAGAGAGAGATGATGATGAGGGTAATAGCAAGAACGAAATGAAAAGAGGAACAATAATGACGATAGGAATGACAATGATTGTGATGAAATTAACGGCAGCCCCCCCCCCCCTCTCTCTCTCTCTCTTTCTCGCTCGCTCGCTTTTTCCGTCTCAATTTCGCTTTTTCATTCTCTCTTATGCTCTTTCTCTTCTAACCATTATTATCATCATTATCATTATCTCTAGTCATTATTATTACAGTTAGGAAAGGATAGAAAGTCACAGACCCCTTTTACTGTCAAGATGGGGTGGAAGATGAAAGTTGGAAAGAGAGAGAGAAAAAAATCCCTTTGTTCACTGTGTTGATATTTTCACGTCCGAAGTTTAGAGCTATAGTAATGTATGGAGAGAGAGAGAGATCTTTTTTGCTTCGATACATTGTTTATTGTTTTATATCTACTTCGAAGAATCTGAAAAAGTCGTCCCCCCAAGATGCAAATAAATGGCAGACGAAGTTTTTTTTCCTGATTTTTCTTCCTGTGCTCAAGTAATGAATGCTTAGTAATCATGTTAAAGAAAACAATGTTATGATACTGACCATTATGATACGGTCTAGCACTTGGTGAAAAATTCACGAAATATCAAGAATAAAAATATAATCGCTAGAAGATGTGTAAATAATGTATAATACCCTTTTTTTAATGACGCGCCCCCTGTATTTGAATATATGTATCATATTTCGTTATTAGCCTGTGTTTTTAGGACAAGGCCTTCTTCATCCACACCCCTTTCAAGCCTTTTATTTTTTACCGACAGGTAGGAACTCGGCCAGATGGAAGCTATCGAAATGCGACAGAGGGAACTCATCCTTCAGGCTATTCACCGTCAGTGGGACATTACCCCTCAGGATATGTTGGGCTGACCGACTTAGGCAGACCCAACTCAGGGATGACCTCGTCTCCTGACAAACAACCCTAAGGTCAAAAACTCACCTCCAGCCCATCGGAAGCCAGGTTGACTCCGCCCTCCTCCTCGGTGGGTGGAAACCTTTCAGTGCGCTGCGAGACGTGAAGCGACGAAGCACCTCTAACCGTGCTTTAGTTGAGCTTAATCCATTCCTTATACATATAGAGCTTTCTGATTCTATGTACTGTACATATTAATCCCCTTATATTGTATCTTATATTATTGTGAGTTATGATATATCTCATATTTGTTTTGTGTTTATTACCACCCCTTTCTATTTCTGAGAAAATTTCATTAGAGTGATCCTAACCCTTCACATATATTATAGAAATTCTGCATACAGCTAACTAAAAATTTGGTATATTGGTTAACACGTAATCAGTAGTCTCGGGAACGATACTTCTAATATATAAACACATTTCATTCATTTTAATAGTAGTAACATCTTAATCAAATTGATTTAACAGTAGCAGTAATAAAATAGATCACTAACCTGCTACGTCACTACTGCTCTGGGCTACTCTTGCTCTGGTCCTGTTTTATTCTGTTCATTTGTTCGGCATACTGTTATCTTTATTGTTATTACTCTTTTGGGTGGGGTGGGGGTCGGGGATGGGGGTGGGGGAGGCCTTTGTGAAGAAGATGTACCCTTTTGAAGTTGGATTTCCTGTCTTCGCTTTCTTGATTTCTTCTGTTCGTTCGCTTCCGCAGGTAACTTTTCTTGTGAACACTGAGTGAACACTGTAAGATTGGTTTGTATTTCACATTGTTTCAGTTTACTTATCTTAAGCTTGCTTTGGTTTATAGGGTATATAATGTATTTTAATATATGGTGAATATGAGAAGAATGGATAAAACTGGTAAGTTAATTAGGTGATATATCAAACTGTATTTTTCATTTGTGTAACCTGGAAAATTAGCTAAATCTCTCTCTCTCTCTCTCTCTCTCTCTCTCTCTCTCTCTCTCTCTCTCTCTCTCTCTCTCTCTCTCTCTCTCCTTCTCC
>BOPN01008821.1:32500-35000 GCA_017312705.2 Penaeus japonicus | reverse complement strand
GTGTGTGCGTGTGTGTGTGTGTGTGTGTGTGTGTGTGTATGTGTGTGTGTGTGTGTGTGTGTGTGTGTGTGTATCCCTCTCCCTCCCTCTCTCTCTCATTCTCTCCCTCTCTCTCTCTCTCTCTCTCTCTCTCTCTCTCTCTCTCTCTCTCTCTCTCTCTCTCTCTCTCTCTCTCTCTGTATGTTCGTGTCCATCGCTATACCTAACTGTCTATTTATTCATATGTCCATTTACCTATCGACGTATCTATCTATTTCGGAATAACCTATTTTATCTACCATCCGAACAGCCTATCTATCTATCAATCTATATCTATCTACATTTATTTATCTATTTAATCTATCTCTCGTCTTCACTCAGACAAACATAGATTTTTTTTATTTCCTTTCTATCTATCTCTCTTTCTTTCTATCTATACATCGATCCATATCTACGTCTACATCTCTCGCCTACGCTAACACCCACATAGATACCTGTTTAACCTTTCTATCTATCTATCTCTCTTTCTATCCATCTATCAATTTATTTAATCTATTTCTATTTCTATTTGTCTATCTATGTAATCTATCTCTCATCTACACACACACACAAATAGATATCTTATTTTTTTCCCATTCTGTCTATTCATCTTTCTTTCTATTTTTCACCTTTCCATTCCCCTTCATCTCCTCCTCCCTTCGGCATCATTAGTCAGTCTGAGATGCTGTGAGATCTCGTCGCATTAGGGAGATTTCTGTGTAGATCTTGCTAGATTTTTCTTCTTGTCTTTCAACCTCAAAGAGCTTTATACTCGGGACAGTGTTATCAATACTGTATTTCTGTTTATGTTTGTTTTATTATCAGTGTTATCATTTATGTTGTTCTTGTTGTTGTTTTGGTTTTGATGGCGTTGTTGACATAGGAATGATGATTAGTGTTATTGTTAGATTGATTAGTTTTTTATTTCTTTCGGATCGTAGACATTTGTATGTTGTTGTTGCTGTTGTTTTTGCTTTGCGTTTCTTTGCTTTATGTTCTTTGCTTTGTCTTCTGTTAAGTTTCGAATGTAGTTTTTGGTTATGTTAATGGTTTATGTCATCAAATTACGCATGTATATATGTGAACACATACTCACACATTCAAACACACACACACACACACACACACACACACAATTCCCCCTACCCACATACATACCTATTTTACATACGCGTAAATAGCTACCCCATAATACTAATGGAATGGATAAACGAATAAGATTTACAACATCCTGTATAGATAAATACTGAATAACACTCAATACATAAATTTCTCTGCCGTTTGTATGATAAAAAGAAGAGGAAAAAATAGATTCAAGATTCAAAATTACGGGCTATCATTTTCGACATTTGAGAGATATAAATTTCAAAATCTGTTTAGTAATTTAGTTTACATTTGCTCTTTAAATGTCCATGTTTGGGGATGTTTGCTAAGAGTCGAGTATTATTCCGGCCTTTGTAATCTATCTGTTTTTATCTATTTGTCTCTTCATTTATTCATTTATTGCAATTTGGCCACTAGCATACTAGCTTGGTTTGTTTCCTTGCTTGTGTTGCTATCTATCTATCTTTATCTGTCTATCTGTCTCTTCATTCATTCACTTATTGCCTTTTGCCCACCAGCATATTATCTTGTTTTGCTTCCTTGCTTGTGTTGCTATCTACCTATCTTTATTTGTCTATCTGTCTCTTCATTTATTCACTTATTGCCTTTTGCCCACTAACATACTAGCTTGTTTTGCTTACTTGCTTGTGTTGCTATCTATCTATCTTTATCTGTCTATCTGTCTCTTCATTTATTCACTTATTGCCTTTTGCCAACTAGCATATTAGCTTGTTTTGCTTACTTGCTTGTGTTGCTATCTATCTATCTTTATCTGTCTATCTGTCTCTTCATTTATTCACTTATTGCCTTTTCGCCACTAACATACTAGCTTGTTTTGCTTACTTGCTTGTGTTGCTATCTACCTATCTTTATCTGTTTATCTGTCTCTTCATTTATTCACTTATTGCCTTTTCGCCACTAACATACTAGCTTGTTTTGCTTCCTTGCTTGTGTTGCTATCTATCTATATTTATCTTGTTTTGTTTCCTTGCTTGCATTGTTTGTTGAACTATCTTGCTTTTGCCTAACTGCTTGTTTCTTCGCTACTTCCCTGTTTGCGGTTTGTTTGTTTGTTTACCTCAATCCTCCCAAGATTGATGGTGATAATTGATCATAAAAGTTGACGGGGAAAAAAAAAGTTTGATGTGGAGAAAATGGATGGTGATGATGGTAGACATGAAGGAAAGTGTGGATGATGAAGGGGTGGATGATGAGGGAATAAAGAGGAAGAGGAAGAGGAATAGATGAGAAAATGAAAATCAGAATGTGAGTTACAAAAAAGGAGAAGAAAAATGGGAAAATATATATATATATATATATATATATATATATTTTAAGAGGGAGCGGGGGATGTAATGTATAAGAAAGAAAAGAAAGA
>BOPN01008821.1:12500-17500 GCA_017312705.2 Penaeus japonicus | reverse complement strand
ATTATCATCTTTCGTTTTAATGGAGGCGGTGGTCGAACGCCTAATTGGTGATAATGAAGAGGAGCGATTTTTAATTGGCAATACAGGTGACATTTCCGTTCTTTTATCACCGCATCACGTCATTACTATGCGTGTGTCAGCGTAGGAAAATACACATAGGAACACACACACACCCTCATACACACACACACCCAAACACAAATACACACACAAACACAAATATATATATATATATATATATATATATATATATATATATATATAGAGAGAGAGAGAGAGAGAGAGAGAGAGAGAGAGAGAGAGAGAGAGAGAAATAGAGATAGAGAATAATAAATAGAGAGAGAGAGAGAGACAGAGAGACCGAAGAAAAAAAAGAAAGATACAGAGAAAACAATAAAAAAGAAACAAGCACAATTAGACAAACGAATCCAAAACACACACACACACACATAACCGCTACACTCCTCCCATCGCCCTTCGTCCCAGAACCTCCCAACCCTTTCCCTGCCCCTAGACTTTCCCTTATCAAATATTTGCTTCCCTCAAACATCACACGAGGCGTTATACGTATCATCACAAGTGTCAGTGAAGGCAAACACTCACCTGAAAGTCAGACACTTCGATCCAAAAGAAACACAACATTCGACAGCCTTATGTTGACACCGAGCCTTAAGGTGTGTTTGTTTTCCTACTTGTGTGTCCTTTGGGTGTCTGTGTCCTCTAAGGTGACATTATTGAGTCCTATTGTATGGATTGTTGTTGCGTGTTAAAAGCGTCGGGTGTGTTTTTTTATTGTTTTTTTTTTTTTTTGTGTGTGTGTGTGTGTGTGTGTGTGTGTGTTGATTCAGGCTTTGAGGATAATGATGGTGATGGTAGTAATTATGATTATGATGATATCAATTATAGTAACGAGAGTAATATTGGCAATGATAAAGATAAGGATAATGATGATGATAATTATGTTCATGAAAAAGATAATGATGTAGAGAATGATAATGATAATAATAACAATAATGATAATGATAATGACGATCAAAAGAGTTATTATTAGTAGTAAAGCAATAGATTAGTAGTAGTGGTAATGAGAATAATCATGATATTAGATAATGATAATGATATGATGATAATGATACTAATCATCATTAATATCCTGGTAATATTAAGAATACTTTACACCTGCTATCACCATCAATCAAAACCCTGCTATTATCATGCATCATAGTATCAAGGCCTATGATATTACCACCATCATCTATGATATTACCACTATCAATACCACAGACTAGACACATTAATTAACTACTCCTTATCAATAGCAACCATTTATTATCATTATTCCCTTAACCACACTTCCGGTTGCACGTATAATCAGGTAGGGAGAGCTCTGAATACATAAAATATTCAAAACGTATACCATTCCTATACAATTTTGGTTTATGGTGGTGATATTGTGCATTTGTTTGTCTATTGGCGGGGTGTACAGTGTACTGTGTGTATATGGATGGGTCGATAGATAGCTACGTAGAGAAATAGGTGGGTAGATACAAAGATAGATCTATAGGTAGGTAGATTGAGAGATAGATAGATAGAAATAGGTAGGTGTAGATTGGTATAGTTAAGGATATAATACATTTGTATATGCTTGGGGAGAAAGAGAGAGAGAGAGAGAGGGGGGGGGAGTAGGAGACAGACAGACAGAGAGACGAAGAAGGGAGATGAAGAGGAGAGTGAAGGAAGAGTGAGTGAGGAGGAGAGAAAGTGAGAGAGAGAGAGAGAGAGAAAAGAGAGCGAGCGAGAGAGAGAGAAGAGAGAGAAAGAGAGAGAAAGAGAGAGAGAGACGGAGAAAGAAAGAGAGAGAGACGGAGAAAGAAAGAGAGCGAGAGAGAGAGAGCTTGAGAAACAGATGGAGGGGGGAGGGGAGAATCAGGCAGATATTGCAATTAATTTACATCCAACTGTCAAACACTCTCAATAAAGTTAACAAATGTATGTGCAAGCGTGTTCCCGAGGAGTTGTTAGTTCAAGTTAATTTGATCAGCGAAATCCGTGTGTTAAGACATACATATGTATCAAAATGTATCTTATATTTATCTTAACATATGTGTAATTATTTCAGCGGAAAATCATGTACTATATTCTCGCATATTGATTATTTGGTGTTTTGTGTACATGCATGCATTTGCTCTTGCGTTAGAACATGGCGATTGTCGCAGTATTTTGATTTTGAGATTTACAATGACATGACGTGGAAATAACATGAATTTTGCAACTGTATCAATCAAACCAAACAATATATTCGAAACGTGATGAAATGGACATACAAATAGGCATACAAAAACAAACACACACATATACATATATGTAGATACATACACACATACATACATACATACATACATACATACATATATACATACATACATATATATATACATATATATATATATATATATATATATATATATATATATATATATATATATATATATATATATATATATATATATATATATATATATATATATATATATATATATATATATATATGTGTGTGTGTGTGTGTGTGTGTGTGTGTGTGTGTGTGTGTGTGTGTGTATGTATGTATATATAAGGCATAACAGTAACATCTTCCTACCATCAAATATAGATCCCTCGCATACACAACTGCTCCCCCTCCCCCCCCCCCCCCCCCCCCCCACCCCACCCCAAGACACTCCGATCTCCTCATGAGAGCAACATCCTGCATGACCTAAATTCCCTCATGCCCTGGCACCCGCTGAGATGTCATGAGCCGTGGGGAACTAGCTGTTCATGCAGTCATTAAGGACCCCGTGCATGATGGATGGCAACCGTTTGGATTTCATGAAACTGGCATTCCGTTACTGGTGATAAAATGGATGAAGTAATTTTATCATTATTATAAGGATGATGATAATGATAACGATAATAATGATCATAATAATGAACGGAAATGACAATAATGATCATTATTATTATACCAATAATAATGATGATAATGATAATGATAACATCACTAGTAATACTGATAACAATAATAATAATTATTAATCATTATTGCTATTATAATCATCATCATCATCATTACAAATAATAATGATAATGATAACATCACTAGTAATACTAATACCAATGATATTAATTATCATCAGAATAATGATCATCATTATTGCTATTACCATCATCATCATCATCATCATTACACATGGTAATGATGATAATGATAATGATAACATCACTAGTAATACTGATACCAAAAATAATAATCATCATCAGAATAATGATCATCATTATTGCTATCATAATCATCATAATCATCATCATTACACATAATAATGATGATAATGATAACATCACTAGTAATACTGATAACAATAATAATAATCATCATCAGAATAATGATCATCATTATTGCTATTACCATCATCATAATCATCATATTTACACATAATAATGATAATGATAGCAACGAGAAAAGCATAAGCTGCAACAGGACCCCCGAAGTTGGCGACTAACTTATTGAAATATGCAAATGTATTTATTGGCACTTCCCTGAGCCCTCAACCTTGAACAAATTCTGAACAAAGTTTCGTCTCGCATCTCGCTCTTTCATCTTCAAGACTAATACTCGAGTCTTGATAGATAAAGATAGATAAATAAATATCTAAAAAGGAGGTAAGAAAGATGATAAACTCTTGTTGTTGTTGTTTTTTGAATCACGAATAATTAAACAAAGCTGATGTTCGTTTCAAAGATACAGAAAAAGTGAAAGATGAATGCGTATATGTATAAAGATATATGTTTTTTTTTTTTTTTTTCTTCTTTTTTTGGTCTAATGCAATTTGCAATTGCTTCCGGCGCCCGGAGCGAAGTGCCGGTATTCAACCTAAAAGTCCATTTGCATATGAAGGCTGAATACGTAATAAAAATGTGAAAAATATAATCCTTGAATGCATATATACAGCACATAACTATCTATTTTTATGAATATTACAATATACATGTATATATATATATATATATATATATATATATATATATATATATATATATATATATATATATATATATATATATATATATATATGTATACATATATATATATATATATATATATATATATATATATATATGTATACATATATATATATATATATATATATATATATATATGTATGTATATATATATACATATATATATTTAAGCATATATATATACGTATATACGTATTTAAATATGTATATATGTATATACATGTGTATATATATATTTAAGCATATATATATACGTATATACGTATTTAAATATGTATATATGTATATACATGTGTATATATATATACATATATATATATATATATATATATATATATATGTATATATGTATATATATACATATATATATATATATATGTATATATATATATATATATGTATATATACATATATACATATATATATATATATATATATATATATATATATATATATATATATATATATGTATATATATTTATGTATATGTGTGTGTGTGTGTATGTGAATTTAGATTTATTCGAAAGGTCGATCTACGAATTAACAGTCCCTAATGGGAAAATACCCGATGGATTCAGCCAGTACTCTAGTACTCTAAATGGAATCATTAATCACCTACTCATTTACATCCGGTTATGCCTGCGTGTGCTAAACATATATTTTCGAAAGCCTTTAGCTGAACAGATTGTACACTGAAGTTTGATTAGATTAAAAAGATGAAAATTATGCTTTGGGCTTGTATCTGATAAAGTGATTACGTAAATTATATTTGCATTTATCTTGATATTCATTAATATTTCTGTTTAATCTATTTGTTACGTTTGAAGTACTTCACTATGTATTTAGTTAGTAGTTTGGACATCACAAAGTTATAGGATTGACTTTTTTTTATCCCGGAATTATACATATGTGTTATTATCAAATGTGTGAATTTAGCATCAATTATT
>BOPN01008821.1:0-5000 GCA_017312705.2 Penaeus japonicus | reverse complement strand
ACACACACACACGTATACATACACATATATGTGTGTGTGTGTGTATATGTGTGTGTGTGTGTATATATATATATATATATATATATATATATATATATATATATATATATATATATGATAATGATAATGATAATAATAATAATGATAAATCTTAGGATCAATGTCGCCAGAAGAAACATCCTTTCTAGCTTCTAATTAACATATAAAACCTTCTTCGGTGTAGAAATCAGAAAGTGTCTTCAAATGCTTCTTTATTAAAAATTGGAAACCAAACATTTCGAGTCTTAAAACACTCCTCTTCAGTGGGTGGTGGGTGTAAAATGTAATAGTGTTTCATACGAGTATAGTGTCGTCTAGACCTGTGCGAGGCGAGAGACATTCGAAAGTGCCGCTAAACGTAACTGTGATAAAGTTATAGTCTTATGAAAAGTACCAGTGGCATTAGACATTGATTTTTGCTGTTGGCATGTCACTATATACTGAATGATTTTATTATAAGTTGTTGCGTTCCTTTAATGTAATGTTGTATGCCCTGTACAGCACGAGAGTATATAATCTTATTAACATTGTATATTATGTATCATTCGTAGAATATTGGAACCCGAGGGTTTTTTGTTGTTCCACGAGAAAGCGGCAGAGGTGAGACCCTCTCTTTATTTTGTGCTCCAGCTCGTGATTAAGGAATCTACATATTCCTCAACGGGGTGTTTACTTCAAGCCCTCGTAACAACCCAGGTGGAACAGTCTAAAAAGGGAATCAAATTATCCTTCATATTATTACCACAAAATTTAATATACAAAATACATGTTAACATTGCTGTTTACAAAGAAAGCAAAAAAGTACATTGTCATTAATCATCAAGACAAACTTAAAGGAATAATTTGGCATTGTAATCAGCAATATTATTATCATTTTATATATATATATATATATATATATATATATGTAGCTGAAAAGGAGGGAAATTTATAAAACATTGTAAAATTTGTAAAACATTTAATAAAAAAAATAACATATATTAAAGAAAATATCAACTTTTTAAAATCGTATTAAACCGATACTACATATCATACAATATAAAAATTACCTCATCATCAAGTCTATATAACATCTACAATTATATTACATATCAAACGAAAAATAATTCATTTAAGCGATATCATATATCAGACACTATAAGAATTTCATCATCGTTTCTAATGTCACCTAGCAATTAATAATGTAGTTAGGTGCTTTGTTTGGTAAAGGCCAAGCCCAGATTATCCCAACACTCGTTGGTACATTATCTTACTAGTCAGCACATGCTGATACTGAGGCAAACTCGCCTCAATACACATAAAACTGTTGTAGCATATGCTCCACAAAGCCGGATTATCCTTATCTTTGGTGTAAAGTAATTATATTAATGTACTATCACCCTACATCATTTCCAGTTTTCTATAATCACACCCAACTGCTCCCCGTCTTTAATATTGAATTCCTTCGTCATCCAATCTAACATCTTTGATCTTTGTCTACCTCTTGCTCTTTTTCCTGCCATTTCAGCTTTCATGATATTTTTTTCTATCCCTCCTTCTTTTCTAAGTTCACGTCCAATGAAATTTAATTGCCTTAATTTGATCGTGTGCAGTAGCTCTTTTTTTATTTCTGTTGAGTCCAAAGTGTATTCATCCGATATCCTTGTTATGTTTATCATGTTTCTCCAAAACCACACTTCTACCGCTTCGAGCCTCTTTTCCATATTTTTAGTTATCGTCCACGACTCGCATCCATATAATAATATTGGACGTATATAATAATTAAACAAATATTTTCTATTTTCTATTTTTATATTATGTGCACACAATATATTTTTCATGTCCATAAAGGCTTTTTTGGCTAGATCGATTCTGTATTTGATATCCGTATCCGATCTACCATCCGATGTTATCCAACTACCTAAATACTTGAAACTGTTTACCTGTTCAATTTGTATCCCGTTCACCATCACGCAACATTCTGGAATAAGTGCTTTCTTGCTGGTTACCATCACACAACTTTTCTGGCTTTTTATCTCTGATCCCACTCGTTCACTTTCCCTCGTTATAATATCCAATATGCTCTGAAGCTTTTCTTCACTGTCTGCAATCAAAACAATATTATCTGCATATCTAAAGTTATTATAATTTGTCCCCTCTAAGTCGACTCCCTCGCATGCCTTTATTTTACCGAGAGCTTCTTCGCTATACAAGTTGAATAAATCTGGTGATAAAACACATTCTTTCTTCATATCTATCCAATCGTTAATCTTCCTATGAAAATTGATGGCCTTTTTTTCATCATCGTACAGATTATTTATTAATCTAAGATCATTCCTATCGATCTTTAATTTCTCCTGCAACTCTCTCAATTTATCATATTTCACACAAGTGAACGGCTTTACATAGTTGATGCAACATATATACATGTCTTTTTGTTTTTCAATGCATTTTTCCATCAGCATTCTCATACAGAAAATTGCATTTGTTGTTTCCTTTTCAAATCTATATCCAAACTGTTCAACTGTTTTCCTTTTTCTGATGGTCGTCCTATTCCGAATCAACATTACTTTTAAAACTATTTTTGATACATAAATCATAAGAATAATAACTTTCTCGTACACAGTTTCAGATCTTTTAGGTAGGACCATGAAGATAGACTCGAGTAGTTTCTCAAAAGTGATTTTTGAATCATATACATGATTAACAATTTCAACAAGCTCACAATCTGGCAAAGTTTTGAATTCAAAGGGGATATTGTTATATTCTATTTCATTCTCCATCTGTAGTATTTTTATTGCATGTTTAATCTCTTTACTTGTTATCGGTCCCGCAATCATTTTCCTATTCCATATTGATCTTTTATTTGTATTCACCTCTGAATAGAGACTTGTAATATATTCTGCCCACCTTTTTTGAACTCGGTCTAGATTTATCAGTATACTATCATTGTCATCTTTTATCATCTCACACTGTTGTTCCAGACACTTTTTTCCTCTTGTTCTATACATCTTTTAAATTCTATCATGTATACCGACTGAATGAATATATCTTGATATTTAAGAAATCTATATTTATATTTTACTTGTCGTATAATTTAGTCAGGTACTCTACAATGGTCCATTACTTGTGTGTGTGTGTGTGTGTGTGTGTGTGTGTGTGTGTGTGTGTGTGTCTGTGCGTTTTGTATGTGTGTCTGTGTCTGTATGTATGTGTGTGTGTGTGTGCGTATACATAAAACTGAGCGACGGCCGCTCAAAGCGCCCTGTCGTGTGACTCATCGCCATCGCATCTAAGCAGAACTAACGAAGTTGAGATCTAAAAAGCCGTCAACGCCAGATGTGGATTCCTGTAATCAGCTTTGGGAAATTGATCCGTCCAATTACTCATGACTAAAGCACTATTAAAAAGGATGTTCGCGACGTAAATCGGGTTAATGCGAGTAAGTATTTTCATTATCCCTATTGCTATAATTATCCCTGTCCTTGCTGTCATTATCACTGATATCATTGCCATCAGCTGTGATATCATTATGATCATATTTGTTGATATCATTGTAATTATTATTGTTGATATCATTTTACTTATTATTGTTGATATCATTTTACTTATTATTGTTGATATCATTATCGTCATCATCATTATCATCGTCCCTTCATGATCATCATTATTATTGTAATTATTATTGTTGATATCATTATCGTCTTCATCGTTATCATCGTCCCTTCATGATCATCATTATTAGCAATGTTTATGGTTAAATGGAAGGCTTTTAAACCACGCACGATTAGGCGAGAAATTACGAGGAGCGTTGAGTAGATATGTTGAATTGCGCGGAAGAAATTGCGTGGAAGCAGTAGAGAGAAGCCGACCAACGCCGTTAAGGGGATGATTCACCCAGAGAAATCACCTGAAATGAGCAAAAATGGCTAGGATGTATGTTTACCTATGAATATATTAATGTGCTTCTATACATGTATTCATATGGATGTATATGTATATATGCATATATATATATATATATATGTATATATATATATATATATATATTTATGTGTGTGTGTGTGTGTGTGTGTATGTGTGTGTCTGTGCGTTTTGTGTGTGTGTGTGTGGGTGGGTGTGTCTGTGTGTGTTTGTTTGTATGTGTGTGTGTGTCTGTATGTTTGTTTATGTGTGTGTCTGTTTGTGTCTGTGCGTGTGTGTCTGTGCGTCTTGTGTGTCTGTATGTATGTGTGTGTGTGTGAGCGTAAACATAAAACTGAGCGACGGCCGCTCAAAGCGCCCTGTCGTGTGACTCATCGCCATCGCATCTAAGCAGAACTAACGAAGTTGAGATCTAAAAAGTCGTCAACGCCAGATGTGGATTCCTGTAATCAGCTTTGGGAAATTGATCCGTCCAATTACTCATGACTAAAGCACTATTAAAAAGGATGTTCGCGACGTAAATCGGGTTAATGCGAGTAAGTATTTTCATTATCCCTATTGCTATAATTATCCCTGTCCTTGCTGTCATTATCATTGATATCATTGCCATCAGCTGTGACGTCATTATGATAATCATTATTGTTGATATCATTGTAATTATTATTGTTGATATCATTGTAATTATTATTGTTGATATCATTGAAATTATTATTGTTGATATCATTATCGTCTTCATCATTATCATCGTCCCTTCATGATCATTATTATTACTACGGTTTATGGTTAAATGGAAGGCTTTTAAACCACGCACGATTAGGCGAGAAATTTCGAGGAGCGTTGAGTAGATATGTTAAAATGCGCGGAGGAAATTGCGTGGAAGCAGTAGAGAGAAGCCGACCAACGCCGTTAAGGGGATGATTCACCGAGGAAAATCCCCTGAAATGAGCAAAAATGGCTAGGATGTATGTTTACCTATGAATATAATTACGTGCTTCTATACATGTATTCATATGGATGTATATGTACATATGCATATACATATGTATATATATATATAT
>BOPN01008820.1:35000-40121 GCA_017312705.2 Penaeus japonicus | reverse complement strand
TATACATATATATATTTATATGAACATTTTTATATACATAGATATATGGTTATACATACGCATATATGTGTGTGTGTGTGTTTAGTCATATATCAATGGCTGATAACAAATGAAACAACAGATCATAGTGTTTCCAACCAGACATACGGCAACTTAACGTTTAAGACTATCAGTTTTATTCCGTGGTGTAAACATAAACAAACAAATAGTAACACGAAAATCTCTAGAACTGAGAATTGGAAATTCAAGTCACAAATCAGGTTATATCTATGTGACTTGAATTTTTAATTCATTGCTGCCGAGTGCGCACGAGAACTGTCTCTATTTCCTCGCTATAACTGCTCTGCTAAGAGCATATAGATAATTTCTATGAGGGTTGTGAGGCATCTGGTTAGACAATTCTTTTAGTGGGTCACGTGGTCTATTTGGTTAGTAGCCTGGAACGTCACTCTGACGACCCGGGATAGAGTCTTGGTCAGGGAGGTAAAATTTGTATTGTTATGTATATATATGTATATACACACACACACACACACACACACACACACACACACACACACACACACACACACATATATATATATATATATATATATATATACAAATTTTACCTCCTTGACAGGGAATTGAACTCAGTCAGGGAGGTAAAACTTGTGTTTCTATATTAAAATGCATTACTGCATTCTACCATCTTTCTCACATATATATAACCTCGGTAATCTGATTTGTGACTTGAATATCTAATTCATTGCTGGCGAGTGCCCACGGTAACTGTCTCTAAAACTTCGCTATCACTGCTCTGGTAAGAGTATATAGGTAATTTCCATGATGGTTGTAGATAATCTGGTTAGACAATTCTTTTAGTGGGTCGCGTGCTCTATTGGATTAGCAGCCGGATCTGATGTATGTATGTATATATTTATATATATATATATATATATACATATATATGTATATATATATATATATATACACACACAGTATACACACACACACACACACACACACACACACACACAGGGAGAGAGAGAAAGAATGACAAGAGACAGAGAGAGAGAGAGAGAGAGAGAAAGAAAGAGAGAGACGGGGCGAGAGAGAGACAGAGAGAGATAGAAAGAAAGAGAGAGACGGGGCTAGAGAGAGAGAGAGAGAAAGAAAGAAAGAGACGGGGCGAGAGAGAGAGAGAGAGATAGAAAGAGAAAGAGAGAGAGAATGGACGCAGATTGACGATCAGATCCGGGTTGCTCCACCAGCCTTCATTCATACGCTCTCTATAATGAGATATTGGGAAGATAATCGTAATCAGAATGATAATTGTAGGAGAATATGAAACATCCAGAATTATGTAATATATGATAAGGATTTATTTCCTAACACGTGAAAAAACAGGTAGTTTGTTCAAAAGCAAGAACTTGATCAACAACTTTATTTATTTATTCATTTTTTTCGTAATCTGTATTACAGGAAATTGCTCTTTTTAGAGGAGGCGTCGGAGACTGCATTTACGGGTAGATCTATTTATCTGTATATCTATCTATCTATTGTCATGCATCTTTCTATCTCAGATACAGACCACCTTCACACACTGACCCAAACAAGAGAGAAAACAAAAGAATATAGGAAGCCTCTGTGAATGGTATTTGCCGGGTAGGAAAAGGCATTCGACTCCGTGCAGATAGTGTTACAAGCAATTCTAACACGAAGAAAAGATCATCATAAATGCAGAGATAGAACAGCGACGATAAATATCCATGCAACAACCGACAAAAGGACAATTAAAAGATATGTCAGGCAAGACTTGCAACTTTACAACTTGCTTAGAGGAAATATATAAAAAGTTAGATTACAGAGACGAATATTTATACAATTTAAGATTCACTGCTGATCTCGTTCCTTCTCAGCGAGTCAGCAAATGAACTGCAATAATTACGGCAACTCATTAGTCGGATGTAGAATCTCTTCTAAGTACAGCTTTAATTTCATGTAGTAGGGAAAAAAAATCTGTAAGGAAATTATACAATTTACTTTGAATAATTACCTGTAGAAAAGGGGGAGGGCAGAAAGGTGCTACCACATTAAGCTATTCAATCATTTTGATTAATTTCAAATAGGAACGTATTTCTACATGACTTTCATCAAATTTTTACACTTGTGATTAATTCTCAGACATTGAAATGTACGTCAAATTTAGGATTTTATATTCCATCTTATATATATATATATATATATATATATATAGATAGATAGATAGATATATATATATATATATATATATATATATATATATATATATTTTTTTTTTTTTTTTTTTTTTTTGTCACAGTGATCTTTATTTTCAATAACTACTATTATTTTGTATTAGTTTGTAAATCCTGATTCACATATGTAAATAATTCTAAATTTTGTAAATAGTTAGAATAGCCTAAATCGTTTTAGATACATGTCTAACTTCTAGCTGAATTTCTTGAGTTCTGATTGCTCGTTATAGTTATTTTATTTCAATTTAGAGCTTCCTTTAAAGATTATAGTTATCATAATATGTCCTATTTGTATGTGATGCCTCGTTAAATCTTAAGCTATTAATTACTTAGCTTTTGGTTTTATGTTACTTACGCAATGATATGACTATCATTGATATATTTATATTAGATGTATTTATTAAGGATATATTGAACCTCTGTCTACTCACATTATATGCGTTGAATAACCTTAGACTTAGTTATAAATAAAGACATCGCTGGTTTTCTTTATTCATTTTGTCTCCACTTATATTTAATCATCATTGTCATTGCTATTACCTTTATCGCTTTCATTATCATAACTGTAATTTCTGTTATTACTATAATTATTTTGTTCTCGTTGATATTGTTGATATGGTAATCACCATCGCTATCGTCATCATCACCATCATCACCATCGTCATTATCATTATCATCGCTATCATCATCATTATCACCATCACCATCATCACCATCGTCACTATCATCATCATCATTATTATCGGTGTTATCATCATTATCATCATCGTCATCATCATTATCATCATCATTATCTTTATATTATCATTTGCCTTATTACCATTGTTATTATCATTATCGTTCTCGGTATTATCAGTATCATCATCAGTTTTCATGTTATCATATCTATCTTTATCACCAATGATGATAATCATTATTAGCATAGTTATCCTCATTATCATCATCATAATTATCATTTTTATCATCATCATACTATCACAATCATCATCGTTATCATTGTTTATATGATCATCATTATCATTGTCCCTTATTCCCCCTGGATTATCTGACAGACACATGATTTTGAGCCTTCTGTATCCCCCTGGGGTCATAAGACGGGTTTTGTAGGTGTGTATAAGTTCTGTGGGCGTGTGTATGTTCTGTGGGCGTGTGTATGTTTTGTGGGCGTGTGTATGTTCTGTGGGCGTGTGTATGTTCTGTGGGCGTGTGTATGTTCTGTGGGCGTGTGTATGTTCTGTGGGCGTGTGTATGTTCTGTGGGCATGTGTATGTTCTGTGGGCGTGTGTATGCGTGTTTATCATAAGATTAAACTGCGGGTTTTTATACGTTCCGACTTACCTTTCCTATTGGTACGTGGTAAATGTCTACATCTACACTACTTCTACTATACGGTACACTACCCGATGTACCATACTTATCTTGCTTTGCCTTTTGTTCTTCCGTTGAATCACCTTACCCTTTATTTATTATGTATTTGTCTTTTTGTGTTTCTCCGTTTTCCAATACGCAGCGCTTCCTTCATCTTTTTTTCCCCCCTGCTTTCCTTGTCTCGGTTTGTTGTATATATTTGTATGTGTCTTATTTTAAACATACCATACTCTTTCAAATATTAAAAGACGTTCTGTGTATAACCTGATCTAATCTAACCTTACCTAATCTAATATAGCCTCATTTATAATCGCGGGGAATCACAGTATGTAAGTATGTAACCTAATCTAACCTAATCCAATTTAACCTAATCTAATCTAACCTAACCTTACCTAATCTAACCTAACCTAATCTAACCTCACCATAAGTGCGAGGAATCACAGTTATAAGTATATAACCTAATCTAATCTAACCTAACCTTACCTAATCTAATCTAACCTAACCTAACCTTACCTAATCTAATCTAACCTAACCTTACCTAATCTAATCTAACCTAACCTTACCTAATCTAACCTAACCTTACCCAATCTAACCTAACCTAACCTTACCTAATCTAATCTAACCTAACCTTACCTAATCTAATCTAACCTAACCTTACCTAATTTAACCTTACCTAATCTAACCTAACCTCACCATAAGCACGGGGAATCACAGTTATAAGTATGCAACCTAATCTAATCTAACCTAACCTGACCTTACCTAATCTAACCTAACCTAATCTAACCTAACATCACCATAACCGCGGGGAAGTATAATACATTAGGTCAAGTCAGTATGATTTAAGATATGATTAGTGTCTTGGAGAACAGATTTTTTATCTATTTATTTTTCTTTTCTTATCTTTTCTTTTTTTTCTTTTTTTGAATCGCTTTTGTGTTTGGTTGATTTGCTGTGAAAAATAAATGTCTATAATATGGATATTCTTTTTTATTATATTGACCTTTTACCCAGCCAGATGACTAGTATTCATCATAACAGCTACGAGATCATTTCAGATGTGAAAAACATATTTTTTTGTTATCCAAGATTCATCAAACTGAAGTGTACCACAGACCACTTAGCATGAGACGCGTAGTTGTGCAATACGTGGCAAAATAACATCTTTAAACTGTGCAGAGTTTGTGATTGTTCAATGCAACTTTTTTTTTTTTTTTTTTTTTGGCCACTTTTGTTATTGATATTATTGTTATTATTATTATCATCATTATTATTATCATCATTATTTATATCATTACTATTATTATTATTCTTTTATGATTATTTGTATTATCATTATCAACATTATCACTATCATTTTTGTTGTTATTATCCTACTTTACCAACTCATCCTCCTCCTCCTCTTCCTCATAATCATCATCATCATCATCATACTTATCATTGTTATTATTACTATTACTATTATCATTATTATTATCATTAATATTGTTATAATCAT
>BOPN01008820.1:20000-22500 GCA_017312705.2 Penaeus japonicus | reverse complement strand
TTTACCGAAGGCACTCCAACCTAGCCTGATTCGCCGTTTTATCTCGGCTTCGCAGGATGTACTCGACTGAATGAGTTGCCCTAGGTATACATACTCGTTCACTGCTTCTAGTACCTCGCCCTGTATTTGTATTTGCTTAACTGGGGTTCGACTGTTGAACATGACTTTAGTCTTTTTCATGTTCATTTTAAGGCCAATCTTCAGACTTTCCTTATTTAAATCGCTTATTAATTGTTGTAGTTCATCTGCTGACTCTCCGAAAAGAACAATGTCATCTGCAAATCTTAGATTGCTTAAGTGCTCATTCCCTATTTTAATCCCTCTCTCTTTCCAATCTAACTTCTTGAATACTTCCTCCAAGCAGGCTGTAAACAGCTTCGGTGCGATAGTGTCGTCCTGCCTAACACCCTTTTTTATTGGTATTTTATTGGTTTCTGCGTGGATTTTGATGGTCGCTGTACCATCTCTATATATATCCTCTAAGTGTGTGGATATGGTCTGTAGTTGAGAATCCACTGCGGAACCCTGCCTGTTCCCTGGGTTATTTTGAATCTAATGTATCGGTGATACGGGCTGTGATAATTTTGTGAACAGTTTATAGATTACTGAGAGGAGGCTTATAGGCCGGTAATTCTTTTGTGTCTCCCTTTTTGTGTATTAGAATTATCATTGCGTTTTTCCAGGCCTTCGGAATTTTACCGACGTCTAAACATCTGTTATAAAGACTGGCCAGCTTTACTGCCGCAATCTCTCATGCATCTTGAATAAGATCCACACTAATGCCGTCTTCTCCTGGTGTTTTTCCTCTTTTCATGCTTTTTAGTGCCCTATTTACTTCATCTACCGTGATGTTTGGACCATCTCCAATTGTTGTGTTTGTCTCCGTATATGGTTGGTCGTTTGAGTGGTATAGGTTGCGATAGAAGTCTTCTATTACTTTGATAATTTTATTTTTATTGTATGTCGCCTCTCCGTTGGGTTTCTTTACTGCATACATTTGTTTTTTCCCTATTCCGAGCCTCCTCTTTGTTGCCTTAAGGCTGGTGCCAGCAAGCAGAGCTTCGTTTATTTTTCGTATATTAAATTTGCGTACATCCTCTTCTTCTTGTTTATCGTCTTAGTCAGCTCTGTTGATTCTATCTTGTCTCTGATTGATGTTATTTTCATGTCCCTACACTGTTTCATAAGCTCTTTTGTCTCTACCGAAAGCTTACTGAACCTTTCTTTTTCGTCTTTACCCTCTATTTCAAGTGCAGCTTCCGTTAATATCTCACTGAATTGATCGTTCATTTGGTCTATGTCAAGATCTTCTTTGAGAGCTGAGTATTTGTTTCGGATGTTGATACTGAATTCCGTCGCCCTATTCTTGATATTGGTTAGATTAACGAGAGGCTTCTGTATGAGCTTGTTTCGTTCCCTTCTTAGCTGTAACTTAACTCTACTCCTGACCAGTCTATGGTCGCTACCGACATTTACTTTATTGATAATGGTTACGTCTTGTACAATGTCACGCCTATTGGTGATTATGAAGTCAATTTCGTTTTTAATGCCGGATGGTGATTTCCATGTCCATTTCCTCCCGGGTCTCTTTTCGAAGAATGTATTCATAATTTTAAGGGATCGAGCTTCGGCGAATTCTATCAGCCTTGCCCTCTCTCATTTCTGGTACCTATTCCATGTTTCCCAACCGATATTTCTCCATCTTCCCTTATTCCTATCTTGGCATTAAAATCCCCCATAATCACGGTAAAACGGGTTTTTGCTCTATCGGTAGCTGCTTGCACATCTTCATAGAAGCTCTCTATCTCCTCATCACTATGACTGCTGGTAGGAGCGTACACTTGGATAATTTTTAGGCTATATCTGTTGTTTAGTTTCAGTATTACAGAAACCACTCTTTCGCTCACACTGTATAATTCCCTAACATTCTTCTCAAGTCGCTTGTGAACTAAGAAACCTACTCCTGATTCTTGTTTGCTATCCAAGGGTTTAGCTCGCCAGTATAATAAGTGCCCATCATTTAGTAATTTCTGCTCTTCGCCTACTCTCCTAACTTCAGAAAGTCCTACAATATCCCATTTAATAAATTAAAGTTCCTCAAGCAGTGTCAGAAGATCAGATTCTGTTCTCAGGGTCCTTACATAGTATGTGCATAAGTTCATCATCTTTAGGCGGCCTGGGTCTAACCGGATATTCTTAGCGCCCACTGCTCGGGCAGTCCTGATCGCCGCCGTGACCAGGGGCTCCTTCGCTTCCGGGGAATGAGGGCCATTGTCTTGACTGGGAAATCCCTATTTAAGGAGTGTGTGGCCTGGTACCCCCACCTGGCGGCCTTGTGCACGGTGGGGAAATGGTACCAGTCCCGGAGGTACCATTAATCTCCAATAACACGTTTGAGTTAGTCTCGCATGTTATTAGGAGATCTTTGTATCCACCGATCTATCTCACGACCTTCCAGTCTACTCATGTGAGAATGGGCATTTGTTTATATATATATACA
>BOPN01008820.1:15000-17500 GCA_017312705.2 Penaeus japonicus | reverse complement strand
CTCCCACGGGCACTCGGCAGCCACGGAATCACAAATTCAAGTCCCAAATCAAGTTACCAAGGTTATATGTGTGAGAAGATGGTAGAATGCAGTAACGCATTTTTAATATATACAAATATTTACCTCCCTGACCGGGACTCCGAACCCGCGCCGTAGAATCGACAGGCACGGTTGATACCTTCAGCCACGACCCGTTAAGAGATGTTCAACCGGAATACGCCTTATAGATATCATGGACATTACCTATGTGTTCTTGCCAGAACAGTGATAGCGAGGTTTCACGAACATCTCCCACAGGCACTCGGCAGCCACGGAATCACAAATTCAAGTCCCAAATCAGTTACAGGAGTTATATGTGAGATGATGGTAGAATGCAGTAACGCATTTTAATATATACAAATATTTACCTCTCTGACCGGGACTCGAACCCGCGCCGTAAGATCGACAAACTGATTGATACCGCTCAACCTACACGACCATTAAAAAGTCGTTACAACCAGACGCCTTATGAGATGTCATGGACATTACCTATCGTTGCTTGCGAACAGTGATAGCGAGGTTTGACGAACATCTCCCACGGGCACTCGGCAGCCACGGAATCACAAATTCAAGTCCCAAATCAAGTTACCAAGGTTATATGTGTGAGAAGATGGTAGAATGCAGTAACGCATTTTAATATATACAAATATTTACCTCCCTGACCGGGACTCCGAGAACCCGCGCCATCGAATCGACAGGCCACGGTTGATACCGCTCAGCTACACGACCCGTTAAAAGAGATGTTCAACCAGACGCCTTATGAGATGTCATGGACATTACCTATGTGTTCTTGCCAGAACAGTGATAGCGAGGTTTCACGAACATCTCCCACGGGCACTCGGCAGCCACGGAATCACAAATTCAAGTCCCAAATCAAGTTACCAAGGTTATATGTGTGAGAAGATGGTAGAATGCAGTAACGCATTTTTAATATATACAAATATTTACCTCCCTGACCGGGACTCGAACCCGCGCCGTAAGATCGACAGGCACGGTTGATACCGCTCAGCTACACGACCCGTTAAAAGAGATGTTCAACCAGACGCCTTATGAGATGTCATGGACATTACCTATGTGTTCTTGCCAGAACACAGTGATGGCAGAAGTTTTCACGAACATCTCCCACAGGCCTCGGCAACCACGGAATCCTGAAATTCAAGTCCCCAATCAAGTTACCAAGGTTATATGTGTGAGAAGATGGTAGAATACAGCTAACATTTAATATATACAAATATTTACCTCCTGACCAGGACCTGAACCACTTAATAAGATCGACAGGCACGTTTGGAATGTACCTGCATTCTACCATCTTCTCACATATATATATATATATACGTATATATACTGTATATATGCGTATATATACATATATCTATTCATAAATAATAAATATGTACACACATAATATATATATATATATATATATATATATATATATATATATATATATATATATATATATATATATACTGTATATATATATACATATATATATATATATATATATATATATATATATATATATATATATGTATATATATTTATATATATGTATATATATATATATATATATATATATATAAATATATATATATATATATATATATATATATATATATATATACATATATATATATACATACATACACACACACACACACACACACACATATATATATATATATATATATATATATATATATATATATATATATATATATATATACACACACACACATGGCGGGTCATACACTTGTAAGCACATTTTGTTATGTAAGACGCTATTGGACGAAACAAGAAAAAAACAAGAAAGAGAAAGATATTGAGAAGGGAAGACGGAACCGTTGGAACACGAAGAAAATAATGATGATAAAAAAAACAATAAGAATGAGAAGAAAAAATGAACCCACGAGAGAACTATTGTTCAGCACAGCAAAGATTCATGAAAATATATCACTGGATAAAATAATTTAAATCAGGAGGGAGACTCCCGTAGAGTTCAACATTAATTCCTTGATTTTTCTTTCCTTTCTTCTCTCCATTTGGCGTCATTAAGAAAAGAATTATGAGGTCTTCCATATCAGAAATATGATATTCATTACGGAAGTCCACCAATATAAGAGGGAGAGGAATATAGGACTCCACTTTCATCCTACATGACAAAAAAAACACACTAAAATGAGTGTTTTGTCTATAAGGATAAAAAAGATACTCCTAATTACCTACCATTTAGATAAAAGGATAGGGTGAAAAACTGTCATTTTCTATCTAATTCTTATAATCCTTTATCTTCGTCTTCGAAGGTGATTTTACTATCACAAAAATAGAGCTGTACTAGCTAACACGAACACACGATCGCCTAACGGATTTGTCTAACTAAGATCACACTAGCTTCAAAAAAATATATATTAACTCCTACTTGAGTAATAGTAGCTACACTCTATCAAATTCAAATTCAACG
>BOPN01008820.1:0-7500 GCA_017312705.2 Penaeus japonicus | reverse complement strand
CATCTCGCAAAGAAATGGCGTGGGAGTGGAGCTTGTAATCTTCAGAGGTTCACTACAAATATTCTCGTATTAAAGTTCTTCTAATACATCTAATTCGCAAAAATGGGACAGTTACTTACTTAACTTTGCGCTCTTTTTCCCGAGTTCGTTGACAAATACTATAAATTCTATTATGCAGAAGTTTTCAGTGTGTTTACGTATGGATAAAGAGAAAGAGAGAGAGACGGAAGAAAGAAAGACGGATAGATAAAGAGAGAGAGAAAGGGGGGGGGGGGAAGCGATTAATAGATAAATAAGGAGATAGAGAAAGATTGATAGATAGATTGATGAAAGTGAAGGGTTACGATAGACAGGACATACTGATATTTCAATAAATATTTTCTATTGTAGTTGCTGCTAGATGGGATAAATTACACAGTCAAACCTCAAATAAAGCAAAGATAACTGAAAAAGAAGAAGAAATAATAGAAAACATTTCGTCGTTTTTTTTTTTTTTTTTTTTTTTATCCTCATTCTTTCAACAGATTATCTGAGTACTCTAAGTCCTATAATTCATAAAAGAAACAGAGCTGGAATTCATCTTTTGGGATTACATTATAATCTGTTTTAATCTCACTGAAGGATTAAATGACAGAGCAGTTATGGGAGCTTAAGCTATGAGAATCGTAAAATATTCGTTATTAAATAATTCGTTATATTTTCTTGCATGATTTATCTTAGTTTATATAAAGTGCCTCCACATCTCAGGAAATAACTAGAAAGAATAATGAATTTGTTTAAAGAATGTTGTATGTGATACTTGGCTCCTTAGAGTACCATTCTTCTATCAGTCTATCCTCAGTACTTTAGTTTTGTATTATGTAAATATTCTTAATTATTTTGTATATAACGTAAATATATGTATATATATGTATATATATATATATATATGTATATATATGTATATATATATATGTATATATATATATATATATATGTATATATATATATGTATATATATGTATATATATGTATATATATGTATATATATGTATATATATATGTATATATATATGTATATATACATATATATGTATATATATATATATATATATATATATATATATATATATATATATATATATATAATAAAGTTGTAAGAATCTAATCTTTTACAGCTATCCTCCATGGCAATGTTGCCAGATATCAAAACTTAGATATAGTGTTTTCACTTATCAACTTGTGAACTCGACCACAATAAAGATTAATTTGACTCCGTTTTACTTGAGGCAGTGTGATGAAGATAAATAAATAAATAATTGTCATCATTAATCATATCCACTTGTTTTGAATGGAAATTTAGATGCAAAATCTGATATCGTAGTATATGCAACACGCGGTTGAATAATGTTGCAGCTACTTCAAACTGAACTGAAAATCAGCATCCTAGCCATGAATCAGTAGATTTTAATTCAAGTTCAATGTACCATTTGATGTATTTAATTCCATATATAAAGGCCTGTGTTTAAAACCAAAAATCCATGACCGATCTAAATGTTTATCCCCCCCCCCCCCCCGCCCTCTTTTGACCCCTAGAAACTTATAAACCCTTTGGATTTTCTAATTGAACCCCAGAGGTTGATATTGGAAACCCTAAAGATACCTATTGTAAATGGGGAGGATAGTGATACCAAGAGTAATAATGATAAGCGCATCGATAAAGATAATTATGATGAATATAATGATGACGAGGGTGATAATGATGATGGCAATAATAATAGTCATAACAATTGTAATATTGAGGATAATGATAATTTGTAATAGTAATAGTTATGATGATAATGATGATTATTATGAATAATAATTTTAACTATGATTTTTAATAATGAACTTTAACTATAACGATTATGATTATACTGATGGGTATTAATGATAACAATGTATACAACGATATTACTAATAGTAACAATAATAATAATGACAAAAATAACAATATTGATAACACTCACAACAATAGAAATACTAATGATAACAATAATAATGATAAAGATAATCAAAATGGACAATAGTGAGAATGATAGCAATAGCAATAACTATGATAGTGATAACAATGATGATAACAATGAAAATGATAATGACAACACTATTAATAGCAGTCGTTATACTACTACTAATGATGATGACACTAATAGACATGATAATGATCATAGGAACATAACAATAACAACAATAGTAATTACGATAATGAGACCAATTATCCTAACAGCAATAACAAAAGAGCAATCTAGCCTCTCTTTGCCACAAATCTGCTCTCGGTCTAGAGCTTCTTATCTACTTCGCTTCGTCGTTAGAATCTAACTAATAAGTTCCTGGTTCTTGATCAATTCCTTTGCAAAATTTCAACACAATTGGTCCGTAATTTCTTGCAAGATCCTGCTGACAAAGCGCTTACGCAACAATAAACAAGGGTACAGATATCTTCTCTTTTGTTCGGTGGATGTAATAAGAACACACATAACAGATAATTAGGATATCTTGCTTCATATTTACGGTATTATTATTTCATATTTGCGGTGTTATCATTATTATCATTTTATTGTTATTTTCATTTTTCTCTTATTTTTCATTTTCATTATCATCATTCACATGTCGTATTTTTGACAACTCATCCAACACAATGTTAATTTTATCATCAATGATGAAAATATAATAATGATTATTTATGGGATCTTGTGTAGGTCTACAGACAGACGGTGTTTTAATGTGTTAATTACACATCTGACGGCTTTCAGTTGAGCGTTGCAGGTGCATAAACCGCTCTTGCTTTTAATCCATGAGATTAAATAGAAATAATTAAATTACTATATCAAATGGCATGACCTCAGTAAAATATATATATATATATATATATAAGAATGTTGATAAAAATAATGACTAAAACCAAAGACACTTTTTTTTGGCCTAGTCAAAAATATAAATTATCTTCCGCCAATTTTACAAAAGGGTGTTTTTACGTATTTGAAATTGACTATCTGGCTAATCTTACATTCTCACTTTTGGCTAAATGAGCACTTTTGATGCGTAGAAGAAAAATCAAATCCCTAGAAATATTTCGATATGATAAAACCAAACAATCACAAATAAATATCAGTCTATCATTCCCAAAACACAAACAACAACACCTTCGACACATAATCTTGATTTACATCCCTCTCTAATCTAATCACTGTTTATTTCGCTCATTTATTCATTCAGTTCAGTGTTATACTCATTCATTCATCTCTCCATCTTCTATACATCCATTTCAGGGGTAGCCATAACCAGTGAGTAATCCCTTTAAGAGAAACGTTCCCCCAAAAATTGTCAAAACTCCTTCCCGACGCGACGTGATCGATCAGAAACTGCCTCGTCCTCAAGGAAACTGTCTACGTCTTTGATTGTGTTTGCGAGGTTGAATCGTCTCTTCAATATAACCCTTACCAGAGGCAGACGTCTGATGAGTGGGATGTCTGTTTCAGAATCGGGATCATTGCAGAATCGTGTGTTTTAAGGTGAATTAAGGACAGTAATGGTGATAATCCTCGGTTCGAAATGGGGGGGGGGATGATTAAGGACGGTAATGATGGTAATCCCTAGAAAGCTTGTTTCAAAATGGGGGGGGGAATGCCATCCTTTTTTTTTTCTTTTCTTTTCTTTTTTTCTTTTTTTTACTACTACTACTATTACTACTTCGACAGCAACAGTTACTGATAATGATAATACTAATATTACTTTCATTTGTAATTAAGTTAGATCTCACTGACGTTATTTAATTCTCTCAGAAAAGATTTTAGGTTCGGTTACCATAGCGAAAGAAATGGGTTCGTCATCAACCATTTGCAATTGCATCTACGGTGATCTTATTGCAATCCGAAGGAGATCATTGGCGATTCCTTATTTCCTTATCAAGCAAGCTCTTGATAAGTATCTAGATGAAGAGTGATACAGTTCTACGACAGTTCTTGTTCACAAAGAAACAATCAGAATTTCACATTTATTTCCATAACGTTCTTGTAGGCAGCGACTGAAGACATATTGGCAGTTTTCTGATGTTATATGTTATTATACTGGTTGCAACAATGAATGCAATGATGATAATGTCAACGCCGGAAATATTTGACAAATTGTCACACTATTGTAATTCTATTTACGACGGACACTTAAGTTCTTAGATGTGACTTATTTTGTGCAGACAACGATGTAAGGAAGATTGCATAAGAGATATAAACTTTATAAAAGTGAAGGAATCAATATCTATTTTTTCAGTCGAATTAAAAAGAAAGGGGATTGCTTCATCTAGTCTGTAGACTACACTGAGCAAACCAGATAGCCGTTAGCGACTATTTACTCACACCTTTTTATGATGATAAGAACTGTACTACTTTTTAAACTACAGTGTATTGAGAGATATGTTATCTTAATGTTCCCATCTAACTGTCTTTTAGATGTTTCAAAATCAACTATTTTATTTCTTCCAAACTACCTATATTCCTCCTTTGTTCTGTGAAGTTAAGGTTTGTTCAACTATAACACTATCTTGACAAGAATTAATCTGTAACGGGTAATTTCCCAGAACTTGATGGTCTCAAGGACTTAAAATGTGGGATTCATTATGAAATTACTGTACTTACAGTTCATAAAGAAAAGAAAATCGTCTGGTAAGGTTATTGAAATAAATGGGAACTTTGAGGTTGGATCTACATACAATTTCCTTATTAATTAGTTTTCTGTGATAGTGAAGCCTGGCTCGTGATGTTACGTATAAACCAGATATATATGTTGTTAATTTGCTTTTATTTTGACTGACTCTTAATACATATATATCTGGGACTTTTCTTATTTACACGTGTAAGATTATCCTTAAGCCAAGACTTCATACTTTGTATCAGAAATTCTCATGATAATAGCTGTATATTCCAGCCGGAAGTTTCATTTAATTGTAAATATGTGTTTGTTTTTGTGCGCGCGCGCGTTGTGTGTGTGTGTGTGTAAGTGTGTGTGTGTGCGCGCGCGCGCGTTTGTGTGTGTGTGTATGTATGTGTGCGTGTTTGTGTGTGCGTGTATGTGTGTGTGTATGTATGTGTGCGTGTATGTGTACAGGACTCTCCTCCTCAGTTGTCCCCAAACAAATCGGCACTGCGTCCACATATAAGTAACGCAAACAATAGATCTATATGGCTTATAGACAGACAGTGTATTGCCATCACCATGAAACAAAAAATAATCTATATAGGTCAGTCGAAATAGCAACATCAAAAATTGTCGTTTTCCAATGTGACGAGCGACTATTGTGCTATCTTCTGTTCTTTCATTTCTTTTAAATAACATTCATAGACTTTATAAAAATATGATAAAAATTAAAATTTGTAAATTTCCTTCACTGAAATTCACATTTAACCAAAATCGTGCAAGAGTCACGGATGATTACTTTAGTCCCTCCTACCTCTAACATTTTCTATGAATATGAAGCTCGATACAAAGAAAACGGTAAAGTTTCTTGCCTACCTTAGATAAAAATATTCTACGTGACCTAACCTTTTCCACTTGTTGGTTATTTACAGATTATTTTTTAAGGTATGTTGTAGTATAGATCACCCATATTTACAATATATTTGTTTAAAATGATTGCCGGTTAAGGACATCTATTTGATATCAAATCCTTCCTCGAAATTCTGTTATTATTAGGTAAGTTGTATGCCCTTCCTCTTTGCTTTCTTTTACATATTACAAATTAATTCAGATGTAAAGTGCATTTCATATTCTGGTATTCTAACTCACACGAAATCTTTTTTTTCTGCTGTGAGTATCATATCTTGACATATTACCAGAGCGTCTGATTCATATATATTTTTTCTCAATCCCAAGTAAAGTAGTTTTGGAAAAGCTTCTGTTTTTTTTTTTTTTTTTTTAATATCTATAATCATCAAGCTTTGACATTATGTAAGAAAACCACCTGCAGATCTATAAAAAAAATCAGAACCCAGCTACTTTCTAACAATACTGTAGAAGACAAACTATTTTATTTCCAATTCTAACACGATTATCACTTACGCCTGCAGTTTTAACTTTCCTTAAAGCCTGTGTAGGCATAAATAAGTAGACGTATTAATAAATAAATATAAATATAATTAATATAGATATAGATATATTAGTAAATAAATAAATAAATATAGACATAAATAAGTAGACGTATTATGCTATCAAATGGGTGAGGTCATAGATTCTCCCTAAACATTTTGGTTATCAATAATCGCATATTCTTATCCGGGAAATGTTTCGACCAGTAATCATTTGCAAGTTAAGGTCTCATTATATGTAAAATTATAGTCGTTACTTTGAGAATTTAACTTTCAATGATATGTTCGAAAGGTGTGCTTTTTTAGCATTGTTTTTCATCAGTATTATCACAACCAGGGTCATTAGCTCACCATCATTCATTGAAAAAGTTAATCGCAATTAATCGTATATATACTTTGCCATTTTCCTTCTTCTCCCCTTCCGTCCCTTATTCTTCCTCCTTCTCTCTTTCCCCCTATCCCTCCATCCATCCCTCTTTTTTCCTATACCTGTATCATTCTCTCTCCTTCCCCCTATCCCTCCGTCCTTCTCTCTCCTCTCTCTTATTCCTCTCTTTCCTTCCTTATATCTTTCCATCCTTCTCTTCTTCCTTATCCCTCTTTTCCTCTCTCTCCTCCCTCATATAACTCCATCTTCCTCTCTCCTTCTTTCTATCCCTCTGTCCTCCTCGCTCCTTCTCTTTATCCCCCATCCTTCTTTCCTTCCCCTTATCCTCTTTCTCTTTATCCCTCATTTTCCTTATCGCTCCATCCTTCTCTCTTCTTCCCCTTATCCCTCCTATCCTTCTTCCCTCCTTCCCCTTATCTCTCAGTCCCACTCTCTCCTTTCTCATCCCTCCATACTACACACCTTTACCTCATTCCTTCCATTCCTCTTGCAACCCTCTTTCCCCCCCACCCCCCCACTCCCCCCCACTACCCCCACCCCCACCTATCCACCCCACCTCCATCATTAAACAAAATGACAAGCATGTTCCACAGACGTCATTACGGTCGAGAATATCTCCGGTCAAGGAATGCCAGATGAGACTTGGGATAAGGGGGGCTGGGGGAGGGGGAGGGGTGGGGAAGAGGGAGAGGTGGGGAGGGGGATAGGTGGGGGGAGGGTGGGGAGGGGTGATTTGGTTTCGGAAAGAGGATGGATTTTCTCTTTTCTCTCTCTACCTCCCTCTCTCTGTCTCTCTCTCTCTCTCTCTCTAGGTCTTCAGTAAAAACGAATAGATACACCACGTCCTTTTGATGCTCATACAAGATAGCAAAGGCATATATATATATATACGAAGACATACATGCATACATGGATATATCTACATACACATACAGACCAGAGACACACACACAGGCGCACACATATACACACACACACACACAATTGTGTATGTATATATACTTATATATAAATATA
>BOPN01008819.1:25000-30000 GCA_017312705.2 Penaeus japonicus | reverse complement strand
CAAATATGGCATGGCGAGGGAATGTGGAGGGCAGATGATTATTATGGGCAAAAAGGATAAGATGGCACCAAGAATATTATTCACGAAAAGGGAAGAGCATTAAAGTGTTAAGAAGAGTGAGGTAGGAGTACACAGATAATTTTATAATATGTAAGAGATGTAGCTGATATTTAGTGATTGTGGCAATACCGGGGAGAGTGTAGCAACAGGAAGAAGATGTTAGTTGGGAAGTTAAATTGAAAGAAGCGCAACTGCAGAAAATAAGGCTGGAACCTAGATCAAACAGGGAACTAAAGGAGGAGGAGTACAGTACAGCATTTGTACAGGAAATTATCTAAGTTCGCAGGGAGGGAGGAGATCAGGGAGGGAGGAAATTCAGAAATAGTGGTTGAAATGCAAATGTATTTGGTATTATTTTCATTTAGGACGAAGAAAAGAATACAAGGAAACCCGGTAGAATGAGAAGGGCAAATTGAATAAAGAGAAAGAAACTGGCAAAACAGAACTGGAAAACAGACTGGGATGAAGAGAGCCATCAGGAACACAAAGAGTTGAGATAAACAAAGAGGGAAAAGCAAAAAGCGAAGGAATACATATGAAAGTATGAGAAGTTAGATACAAGTGGAAGCAGAGAAAGCACCTATACAGACTCAGCCAGACAAAGAGATGGGAGGGATATACAACATGTTAAGATGATGAAGGACAGCAGACGGAAGACTAGTGAGGGAAGAAAAATATATTACACAGAGCAAAGGAGTACTTCTGAGGACTCTATGAACATTGAACAAGGAAAGAAGGTTAAAAGAGGGAGGAGTTAAAATCAGATGTAAATAAGGATCAGCAGAGAAGAGGTGAGGAAGGCCTTGGGGAAGATGGTGTGGGCAAAGCAGAAGCCCAAGGATAAGATACCAGTAGTCAAAGAGCTTAGAGATGGCAGTGCGTTGGTTAATCTGATCAAGTTCAATGAGATCTTGAAGAGGGAGGATGCCAGATGAGTGGGGTGGTGTTATGTTAGGTGATAACGCTAAAGAACAAGGGAGATGTACAAAATTGTATAACTATATTGGATAAACTATTGTGCCATGCAATGAAGATATGGGGAAAGAGTTGTGGTAGCGAGACTTATGAGAGTTGTGGAGGATCAGGGAAGGACAGTTTGGATCTAGTGTTAGGGAGAACAAAGATGTGCAATTTTTGCTCTAGATGTTGATGGAAAACATAGTAAGACAGAGGGAGCTGCATTGCAAGCTATTGATTTAGACAAGGCTTTACGATCGGGTAATGAGAGAAGAGCTATGGTAGAATAATGAGAGCTCGGGAATATCAGAAAGGCATGGGAGGGTGGGTGAAGGGACATGGGCATATATATAACAATAATATAATGCAGTAGAACACAGAAGATTTTCTTGGTGGGGTGGACTCACCAGGATCGGCTCTGAGCCCATATATATATATATAAATATGTGTGTGTGTGTCTGTGTGTGTATACGTGTGTGTGTTGTGTGTATACGTGGTGTGTGTGGTGTCTGTGGGATACGTGTTTATGTATACGTGTGTGTGTGTGTGTGTGTGTGTGTGTGTGTGTGAGTGTGTGTATTGTGTGTGTGTGTGTGTGAGACCGAGTGTGTGTGTGTGTGCCTGCTTGTTTGGATATGAACTGATAGCAATTATATATAGGCACTGCGATACAGATGAATACTGTATATATTGTTCATATAACACATTCTGATAAATACTGAGTTCACTACCAATACAATATTGATACACATTAGTTTTTAGCGTGCATGAATGGCTGGTATGAAAGGAAGCTCATGACAAATGGGCAGAGTGTATCACTTAACTCTCATATGAGCTACCTCATACGATTTCCCATTTTCTAAATGAAGAAAAGAGAGAGAGAAGAAGAAGGTATGGCTATCGTTTCTTTCTCATTACTTTGATTAAAGCAAAGGTCCTGATGAAAGAAAATTATATATAAAAGATTCTGAGACGACTGATTCAGGATACATCGATCAGCGAGGTCAATATCGCTCTTCGCCTTTCAGATGATGATTGTGCTGTCATAAAACAAAGATTGTTGTTACCATCCAAAGGAAGAGATGGTGTCTTTATTATGTTTACTTAAGTCATCCTCCTTGCCCTTAACCCTCCATGCATGAAACACAAAAGAAAACGGGGATACAAATATGCTCAGAGGATGAAAAAGACGGTATTGGGAGAGATATGAGAGTGAGAGAGAGAGAGAGAAAGAGGAGAGAGAGAGAGAGAGAGAAAGAGAGAGAGAGAGAGAAGGAAAGAGAAAAAAGAGAGAAAGAAGAGGATACATGAAAGCTTAGAATGACAGAGAATGCGATAAAAGAGAAGAAAAAGATCAGAAATAAGGGAGGAAAGAACAGCCACAGAATCAAATGTGTGATTGGCTATGGATCTTGTTGAAATAGACAATCGGCTGGGTGTGGATAGGATTGGTAAACAAACACATAAAGTCTGACTTGTTATTATTATTCATGCACATGGCAGATATTTGGACAAGTGGCAATGAAAAAAAAAATGGGTGGAAGGGTGGGGGGCAGAGAGAAGGGAGAGATAGGGAGAGTGAATACACGCAGACAGATGAAAAAAGAATAGAAGAAAATAAGTTAGCGAAAAAGTTTATAAGGATAGAGATTTTCATAACGTTTTGTTGCTTGCTTGTTTGTTGAGGAAAGGTTATCTCCCTACTTTCCGCTTGCAACTTTATTGAAATGCATTTATATACACATCATTCTCTCCCTTCATTCTTCTCTCTCACACACACACTCTCTCTCTCTCTCTCTCTCAAAGTCAAAATCTCTCTACCTATTCATCTCTATCTCTTTCTCTCTCTCTCTCTCTCTCTCTCTCTCTCTCTCTCTCTCTATCTATCTCATTCATCTATCTTTCTCTTCCTTCCTTCTCCTCTTCTTCTATCTCTCTCTCTCTCTCTCTCTCTCTCTCTCTCTCTCTCTCTCTCTTTCTTCTCATCTCCCACTGACTCCCTCTTTCTTTCATTCTCTCTCTCTCTCATTCTCTCTCTCTTCTCTCTCTCTTTCTTACTCCTCTCTCTCTCTCTCTTTCTCTCTCTCTTCTTTCCCTCTCTCTCTCCTTCTTTCTCTCTCTCTCTCTCATTCTCTCTCTCTTCTTCCCTTTCATCTCACTCTCCTCTCTCTATCTCTCTCTCAAAGTCAAAATCTCTCTTTCTCTCTCTCTCTCTCTCTCTCTCTCTCTCACTCCCTCTCTTTCTCTCCTCTTCATCTCACTCTCCCTCTCTCTCTCTCTCTCTCTCTCTCTCTCTCTCTCTCTCTCTCTCTCTCTCTCTCTCTCTCTCTCTCTCGCTTATTCCCCTACGGGGGGGGCTAGCCCATCTATTCATACATTATCATATATCTCCGCCGCCTATCCATCTATCTATTAATTAAATAAAGAGTACTGTGTATATGTGTGTGTGTGTATATATGTATATATATATATATATATATATATATATATATATATATATATATATATATATATATATATATATATATATTATATGTATATATATATATATATATATATATATATATATATATATATATATATATATATATATATATATACAACCATTTACACACAGCAGCACTTTCAATATCTATTGACATATTCATTTATCTGTTTGCCTTCTAGTGAGAACTAGGTAATGCAAACGTGATAATTCTACAAGATGATATATTGGATTGTCTGATTTATATCTTGAATGAAATTACATATGCTGCAATGTGAATTAACTATTTTCATTTAGACTCTCTGAATTTGTTGGGTGATGATTTTTTTATCTATGTATGTGTGTGTGCATTTATGAGTGTAGTTGCTTGTTTGTGTGTGTTTAGTGTGGGGAAGATTGTATTTATATGTATATATGTACACACACACACACACACACACACACACACACACACACACATATATATACATACACATATATATATATATATATATATATATATATATATATATATATATATATATATATATATATATATATATATATATATATATATATATATGTATATATATATATATATATATATATATATATATATATATATATATATATATATATATATATATATATGCATGTAAATATAGATGTAAATAGATAAATAAATATATATATATATATATATATATATATATATATATATATATGTACATATATATATATATATATATATATATATATATATATATATATATATATATATATATATATATATATATATATATATATATATATGTATATACGTATATATATACATATATATATATATATATATATATATATATATATATATATATATATATATATATATATATGTATGTATGTATGTATACACATTTATACATATTATATATGTACGCATATATACACATAAACATACATATATACACAGGGTTATAGTTTTATAGATAGATAACATACACATCCAGTGTATATAAACTGTAACCCTCACTCAGTCACTCTTCCTCAATTTTTCCTCAGTCTCCCTCACATAAAACTATTACGAATTCACAGTATCTGAAAATTACAGAAATTACGAAAGATTTAGTTTTTTTCTTGTTTTCTTTTTTTTTAAGAATAAGAGGACTTACTTGGCCTAAATCATGCATTGCATAGATCTGAACTCAGAGGAATATTCCATCATGCAAAGTATTGTGGGAAGGCTCGAAGCAGGTGTTATCATGGGATGCAATATTGCACGGTTAATGGACAGGTAATGCAAATTTGTGGTGATTACGATATATTGTGGGCGTGCATACGTTGAGGAAATGTTGGACATTTTGAGAAAGAGGGGTGATGTAAGCTTGAGATGAAAGGGATAATATATGATGTAATTAGATAGTGATAATTATATAGATCCATATTTCTCTCTTTCTTTCTCTCTTTCTTTCTTTCTTTCTCTCTCTCTCTCTCTTTCTCTCTCCCTCTCTCTCTCTCTCTT
>BOPN01008819.1:0-7500 GCA_017312705.2 Penaeus japonicus | reverse complement strand
GGGAGGGGGGAGGGGAGGTGAAAGGGGGAGCAGGGAGAAGCACGAGGTTCGAAGGTATGAGGGAGGGTGAGGGGAGGGGAGGGGAGGGGGAAGGAGAGTATGAAATAAGGTATAAGTTTCAGGGTTATGAGGAGAGAAAGAGGGGGGGGGATAGGGAGGGGGAGGGGGAGGGGGAAGGAAAGTATGAGATGAGGTAGAAGTTTCAGGGTTATGAGGAGAGATAGAGGGGGGGGGATTATGAGAGAAATAAAGGACGATCTGAGAGGGGTGAGGCAGTGAGGGGAAAATGAGGGTCATTGGAAAGACCAGGAAAAGGGATATGTGAGTGAGGGAAGAGGTGAAGAGAATGAGGGAGAGGATAGATAGAGATGAGAGCAGATGTGAGGGAGGAAAAGAGAGATATGAGGGGAGATGAGGAACCTTTGGAATATTAAGGAGAGGGTACCGGGGGAGGAGAAGGAAGTGAGGGGGGAGTGAGAAGGGTAGGAGTATGATTAGGTTTATAAGGAAGAGAGGAAAATGAGGGGAAATGTGTTATGGGGAGTGAGGTGTGTGTGTGAGAGAGAGAGAGAGAGAGAGAGAGAAAGAGAGGGAGAGGGAATGAGTGAAAGTGAGATAGGAGAGAATTGGCAGCATCTTAGTTGTACATCGTTCAAGTTGTTTTAAGTTTCGTTGCTTTTAAGTTTTGATAAGGTTATCATTATCACAGTCAGTTACTGACATTGCTCTTCCCATGTGCTTAATTATCTCATCGTTTTCATAATTTGCATAATCAGCGACTGAATCATATTGATGTTATCTCCAAACCAACATATATATTCCTTTATTTAAGATATATCCTCACTAAATATTTAGAAAGGTTTGTATGCATGTATGTACATGTGTGTGTGTGTGTGTGTGTGTGTGTGTGTGTGTGTGTGTGTGTGTGTGTGTGTGTGTGTGTGTGTGTGTGTGTGTGTGTGTGTGTGTGTGTGTGTGTGTGTGTGTTTGTGTGTGTGTGTGTGTGCGCGTGTGTGTGTGTGTGTGTGTGTGTGTGTGTGTGTTTGTGTGTGTGTGTGTGTAGATAGATATATAGATAGATAGATTGATAGATAGATAGATAGATATATATATATATATATATATATATATATATATATATGTATATATATGTATACATATATATATATACATATATACATATATATCATATATATATATATATATATATATATATATATATATATATATATATATATATGTATGTATACATATATATATATATATATATATATATATATATATATATATATATATATATATATATATATATATATATATATGTATTTATGTATACACATATATATCCGTTCTTCCATTTCTCTTTCCCTCTTCTCTAACCCTAGCCTCGCAATCACTCTCCATTTCCCTTGTGTCCTCCCATATTCCCTCTCCCCTCTTCCCTCTCCCCTCTCTTTCCCCTCACCCTTCTTTCCCCTCTTTCCTCTCTGCTCCTCATTCCTCTCCCCTTTTTTTCCATATCTCTATCTTCCATTATCACGACCTTTCCAAGCGCACCGGAGCAAGATCCAAAGGTCAGAATATGACCAATATTCCTATAATGAAACGCAGACGGAAGGCGGGCGTGGAAGGTATTCAGGATGGGGGGTGGGGGGCGTGGGGGGCGTGGGGGGTGTGGTGGGGTGGGATGGGGGGTGTGGGGGGAAGGGGAAAGGTGGGAAGAGGAAAGGAGGGCTTAGGGGGAGGGGGGAAAGGGGGACGTGGAGGGGAGAGGGGAAAAGGGGGACGTGGGGGAGAGGGGGGAGAGGGGAAAGGGGTGAAAGGGGAGAGGAGGATAGGGGATGGAGGAGGGATGGAGGGAGTGTGGGGTAGAGGGGAAGGGGAAAGAGAAAAGGGGCGGAAAGGGGAAAGGAGGGTGTAAGGGGGAGAGGGAAATAGAAAAACGGTGACGTATTGTGAAGGGGAAAGGGGAAGGAGGGAGCGAGTGGGGTATTTGTGAAGGGGAGAGAGAGGGTTGGTATCACGGGAGAGGGAGGTAAGGAACCTGAGGAGAGGGGGAGGAGGGAGAGGGAGGAAAAGAACAAGGGAGAGGGCGGGAGGTTCGATAAAGAGGAGGGGAAATTCATAACGGGAGAGAGGGCTGGTGTTGCAGAGGAAGAGAGAGGGGCTAGATAGGGAGAGATGAAAGCCGGGGGGGGGGGGGGGGGAATGCTAGGTGTGGTGGGGGGCGCTAGTGATGATGGGGTGAAGAGACGAAGGGGGGGGGGGAGGTGGCTAGACAAGCAGAGAGAAAAAGACTGTGATAGAGATATGTGTATGTGTCCGTGTATGTGTTTGTGTGAGTGTGTGTATGTTGTATATATGTGTATGTTTTAAGTCCACGTACATGCATGTATATGTGTGTCTGTATGAGCGTTTATGAACTGTGTGTGAACGAGAGAGCGAAAGAGAAAATGTGAGCATATATATCATAGATAGAAAGATAGATAGATTGATAGATATACATAAATCGACAGTTATATAGAATGATGAAAAATAACAGGTATATAGAAAGATAACTTGTCAGATAGATGAATAAACGAAATAAATAAATAAGAGAGTACAGAGGAATAAATTAATAGATAGATAGATAGTTAGATAGAAAAATACTTAAAAAGAGGAATTTGTAATCACAGGGACAAAAGTCTCTCCCTCTTAGCTAAGATTCTTTCAAAGGATCTCTCCCTCTTAGCTAAGATTAACTGCATCTCCCTCTTAGCTAAGATTCTTACAAAAGGATCTCTCCCTCTTAGCTAAGATTCTTACGAAAGGATCTCTCCCTCTTGGCTAAGATTTTTACAAAAAGATCTCTCCCTCTTAGCTAAGATTCTTTCAAAAGGATCTCTCCCTCTTAGCGGGGAGAGGGGGGAGAGGGGAAAGGGGTGAAAGGGGAGAGGAGGTTAGGGGATGGAGGAGGGATGGAGGGAGTGTGGGGTAGAGGGGAAGGGGAAAGAGAAAAGGGGCGGAAAGGGGAAAGGAGGGTGTAAGGGGGAGAGGGAAATAGAAAAAGGGTGACGTATTGTGAAGGGGAAAGGGGAAGGAGGGAGCAAGTGGGGTATTTGTGAAGGGGAGAGAGAGGGAGGGGGTTGGTATCACGGGAGAGGGAGGTAAGGAACCTGAGGAGAGGGGGAGGAGGGAGAGGGAGGAAAAGAACAAGGGAGAGGGCGGGAAGTTCGATAAAGGGGAGGGGAAATTCATAACGGGAGAGAGGGCTGGTGTTGCAGAGGAAGAGAGAGGGAGAGATGAAAGCCGGGGGGGGGGGGATGCTAGGTGTGGTGGGGGGTGCTAGACAGGCAGAGAGAAAAAGACTGTGATAGAGATATGTGTATGTGTCCGTTTATGTGTTTGTGTGAGTGTGTGTATGTTGTATAAACGTGTATGTTTTAAGTCCACGTACATGCATGTATATGTGTGTTTGTATGAGCGTTTATGAACTGTGTGAACGAGAGAGCGAAAGAGAAACTGTGAGCATATATATCATAGATAGAAAGATAGATAGATTGATAGATATACATAAATCGACAGTTATATAGAATGATGAAAAATAACAGGTATATAGAAAGATAACTTGTCAGATAGATGAATAAACGAAGAGGCAAATAAATAAATAAGAGAGTACAGAGGAATAACTCAATAGATAGATAGTTAGATAGATAGACAGAAAAATACTTAAAAAGAGGAATTTGTAATCACAGGGACAAAAGGATCTCTCCCTCTTAGCTAAGATTCTTTCAAAAGGATCTCTCCCTCTTAGCTAAGATTCTTACAAAAGGATCTCTCCCTCTTAGCTAAGATTCTTACAAAAGGATCTCTCCCTCTTAGCTAAGATTCTTACGAAAGGATCTCTCCCTCTTAGCTAAGATTTTTACAAAAAGATCTCTCCCTCTTAGCTAAGATTCTTTCAAAAGGATCTCTCCCTCTTAGCTAAGATTCTTACGAAAGGATCTCTCCCTCTTAGCTAAGATTCTTTCAAAAGGATCTCTCCCTCTTAGCTAAGATTCTTACAATAGGATCTCTCCCTCTTAGCTAAGATTCTTATGAAAGGATCTCTCCCTCTTAGCTAAGATTCTTACGAAAGGATCTCTCCCTCTTAGCTAAGATTCTTATGAAAGGATCTCTCCCTCTTAGCTAAGATTCTTACGAAAGAATCTCTCCCTCCTAGCTAAGATTCTTACGAAAGAATCTCTCCCTCTTAGCTAAGATTCTTACGAAAGAATCTCTCCCTCTTAGCTAAGATTCTTACGAAAGAATCTCTCCCTCTTAGCTAAGATTCTTTCAAAAGGATCTCTCCCTCTTAGCTAAGATTCTTACGAAAGGATCTCTCCCTCTTAGCTAAGATTCTTACGAAAGGATCTCTCCCTCTTAGCTAAGATTCTTACGAAAGGATCTCTCCCTCTTAGCTAAGATTCTTTCAAAAGGATCTCTCCCTCTTAGCTAAGATTCTTTCAAAAGGATCTCTCCCTCTTAGCTAAGATACTTACAAAAGGATCTCTCCCTCTTAGCTAAGATTCTTACGAAAGGATCTCTCCCTCTTAGCTAAGATTCTTTCAAAAGGATCTCTCCCTCTTAGCTAAGATGCTTACAAAAGGATCTCTCCCTCTTAGCTAAGATTCTTACGAAAGAATCTCTCCCTCTTAGCTAAGATTCTTACGAAAGAATCTCTCCCTCCTAGCTAAGATTCTTACAATAGGACCTCTCCCTCTTAGTTAAGATTCTTGTGGGATATTGTTTGATCTTTTCCTAAGATTAAGATTCTAGGGTCCTGAATATTGGCGGTTTGATTTGATTTAGGTTTGAAAATGTCGTAGAGAAATACAATTTTATTTTTTTCATCATTATTATTCATCTTCCTCTTTCTCTCTCTCTCTCTCTCTCTCTCTCTCTCTCTCTCTCTCTCTCTCTCTCTCTCTCTTTTTTTTTTTTTTTTTTTTTTTTTTTTTTTTTTTTTTTTTTTTTTTTTTTTTTTTTTTTTTTTTTTTTTTTTTTTTTTGCTTGAAAATGTTATCGGGAAATATAGACCATTAGAAAAGCAAAGAAGTTTGATATGTTATTTGAAAAATTCCATTGAAAAACTACAAATACATGTTTTATTGCTCGGATATTCTAACAGGAAAAATACAAACACTAGATTTTTTACTAGAAAATTACATAGAAAAATAAACATTTTCCACCGGAAAAAATGTTGATCTCTTTTTTGGCATGCATATTAAATGCCTTTTTTTGTTGTTTTGTTTTTTGCTTGAAAATTACATAGAAAAATAAACATTTTCATGCTTGATATTCCACCGGAAAAAATGTTGATCTCTTTTTTGGCATACATATTAAATATATATATATATATACATATATATATACATATATATATACATATATATATAGTCAGGCACGTGGATTCCACAAAAATAATGAAACTCTAGGGGATATTTACATCTCGTTTCACTATATATAATTAACAAATGCAGCTTTTCAGGTTAAATGATGATGTGATATAATTTTTAAACAATTTTTCCCTACATTAGATTTATCAACATAACTATCCTTTCTCATCTACTTTCTCCGGTACAAATAAAGTTATTAGGATAATGCTATTCATGATTACAGTAGCAGTATTAACAACGATGGAAATTATAATAATGAACATAATAGTAAAAAGTAATAAATCTGATAATGATTATGATAATGGGAATGATTTACAAGATAATGATGACAAAGACATTCGTAACAACAGTAAGGATGATAATGATAATAATGTTACAAATGACAAGGATGATAGGAATGATTAAGATAACAATAAGGATAGAAATGCTTATACTAATAATAACAATGGTAAGGATAATAGTGCTGATAATAAATATGATCGTGATACTACTAATAACAATAATTGTAATAATAATGATATTAATGATGATACTAGATAATAGTACTGATGGCGACGACAATAATAATGATAATAATAACAATAGTGATAACATTGATAACTATTATCATCATAACAATTCTTCTCATTATCATCACTATCACTATCACCTTTATCAGCATCACTATCACATCATTAGGGTAATGATATTATTTTTCATGTTTTTGATATCAGACAATTTAAACTTTAATATAAAGATAATGACCATAGTGATAAGGATTAGGATTATGATAATAAAAATCCTTATGATTATGACGAAAACGCTAGGAATGAGAGGGAAGATGAGAAGAATGACGATAAAAGTAGTAATAATAGTAGTGACAAAAGAAAAGGAATCGTAATAATAAAAGATAGTAACAAAACACACACAAAAGGAAATGGAAATTGTTATATCACACCTAATCTATTTCAATATATTTTATTTTTTTGCTTATCAGGAAATTAAATGCTTCCTTTATAAACTTTTTAATCTTTATATATATATATATATATATATATATATATATAGAGAGAGAGAGAGAGAGAGAGAGAGAGAGAGAGAGAGAGAGAGAGAGAGAGAGAGAGAGAGAGAGACAGACAGACAGACAGAGACAGAGAAAGAGAGACAGTGAAAGAGAAAAAGATAGAAGACAATACAAGTATTCATTGTTATTATAAAAACAAAACACAATAAATATGAACATGATATGTATGTATGCATAACCAAATCTGAAATGTACATGAATGAGGCATGGAAACCAGTGCCACTGAAATGTTATTCTGAAAAAAATATTTCTCCTTATGCATACGTAAAAAGAGTCCATCAATACTTTAATTCTTGCTTTCTCTATTCCCCTAAACCGCTTTCTTATACACACGTGAAAATATATAGAGAGTGATCATTTAAGATCTGCCATTTTGTCTCTGTGTCTCTGCTAATAAGTTCATTTCTCTATCTATTTGACTCCATATATCTACCTTAATCACACAGTGTCTATTCAATTACACACACGCCTGTGCAACAGATATAGCAACTGGCAGACTGAGAGACAGAGATGCCGGCAGAGAAAGAGAGGGAGAGACAGAGTAGAAGAGAAATAGAGAGACATAGAGAGGCGAGAGGGAAGAGAAAAGGAGAGATAATGAGAGATAGAGGGAGAGACTAAGATAGACGTAAAGACAAATAAAAAGAATAAATACGTCTGGATATCGAGAAAAGGAAAATATGCCGGAATAAAGATAAAGGAATAGACAATTGAATAGGAAAATAGAGAAAGAGAATGAAGTAAACACAGATAAAGATAATTGAGAAAAAGAGATAAATGGGTAGATAGACAAACAGACAGGTAAGGAAAGATGATACAGGTAGAGATAGAAACTAAAGTAGACAAAGAATGAGGTAGAGAGAGAAAAAAAAGACATATAGATAGACAAACAGATGGCCAGATGGACCGATAGATAGATCGATAGAGAGAGAAAGAGAAGAAAAAAAATGCACATCTTATACGCATTTTTCTACCGGATCGACACGACAGGCCTTTACATTGTGGGTGGGGGAGGGGGAG